>JAQZBX010061664.1:0-16999 GCA_029593785.1 Cabassous unicinctus
GTAAATAAAATATGGACTAGAGTAGACTTACTGGTGTTCTACTACAGACTTATTGTGATTCTAGTAATGGAAGAAATTATATCATTGATGTGGAGACAGTGGCCACTGGAGATGCTGAAGTCAAGGAAAGGGAAAAAGAGGAGTAATATGGGGACATTTTTAGGATTTGATATTGACCTAGATGACATTGTGGTGACAGATGCAGGCCATTATATATCCTGCCATAGCCTACAGAATTGAGTGGGAGAGAGTGTAAGCTACAATGTAAACTATAGTGCATGCTTAGTGGCAATGCTACAAAACATGTTCATCAATTGCAATGAATGTACCACACTAATGAAAGAAGTTGTTAATGTGGGGAAAAGTGGGAAGTCTATGGAGTGGGGCATATGGGAACCCATTATATTCTTTTATGTAACAATTTATGCAATCTAAGTATCTTTTAAAAACAAATAAAAATATGTTAAAAAATATAGAATGAGAGTAGAGAACGGAAAGAATTTTTTAAAAGATTATTTGTAAATCTTTGGAAGTGAAATGAAATGTTGAGAGCACATCATGCTGTTTTTTACTAGCAGAGATATGGGTATGACAGTAGTTAAAAGGGAAAGCCTAAGGACATTTATATTACTAGAAGGAAACCTAAAAATGTAACTTGGGACTGTATAACAGTGAAACTTCATGTAAAATATGAATATGGGTGATATTGCATATATAACACTGTTTTTACATAATATAAACACCAGTAAATTAGAGAGAATGAAACAGAAAGCAGCTATGTATACCAGGGGAAGCATAGAGAGATTGAGGCATGATGAGTTTTGTTTGGTGGTTGGTTGTTTTGTTATCTTAGTATTTTTGTTATTGTTTTTAGAATGATGATGATATAAGAATTATTGGAGTGATGAATGCACAACTATATGATTGTACCAAATACCAATGATTGTACCTTTTGATGGATTTCTGTTTTATTAATATATGTCAATAAAACTGATTTGTTTAAAAAAAAGACAATCTTTTTTAAAAATGGGCAAGCAATTTCAATAGACACTTCTTCAAAGAAGAAATACAAATGGCTAAAATGCACATGAAAAGATGCTCAACATCACTAGCTATTAGAGAAATGCAAATCAAAACTACAGTGAGACACCATCTTACACCCATTAGACTGGCAGCTATTAAACAACAGAGGACTAGAAGTATTGGGGAGGATGTGGAGGAAAAGGAACACCTATCCACTGCTGGTGGGAAGGTACAATGGTGCAGCCATTGTGGAAGAGAGATTGTCATTTCCTCAGGAAACTAACTATAGAACTTCCATATGATCCAGCAATTCCACTGCTGGGTATATACCCAACAGAATTGAAAGCAGGGACATGAACAGAAATATGCACACCAATGTTTATAGTGGCTTTATTCACTTTTCCCAGAAGTTGGAAGCAACCTAAATGCTCCTTAACAGATGAATGTATAAGCAAGCTGTGGTATATACATACAATGGAGTATTACTCAGCTGTAAGAAGGACTGCAGTTTTAACAGATAGGATAACATGCATGAATCTTGAAGTCCTTATGCTGAGTGAAGAAAGCCAGGCACTGAAGGTCAAATATTACATGAAATCACTGATATGAATTAAGCAAATTGAGCAGACCACAGTTCTATAGGCCAGACACAGTTTTACAGGAGACAGAGAAGGAGTAGAGGGAGGTGATCTGATACCCATATGGGCAAAATCTACATTAAGATCGAAGGGTATAGTTGTGCAGTGGATGAGCAGGACATGTCATAGTGATGTGATTGGTTCAGCGATGATGTTCTGTGAGGGAGTTTAGGGTATGGGGATGGGTGAGCTATCCATGGAATTTGGGGAAGGGTCAGGGAAGAAGCAGGTAAACTCTGGGGAATTGCAGGCCTGTGGTTAAAACTACAATGTTGGGAATTTTCTTTTGGCAAATATGTTAGGAAAGTTTTCTGGTGCAGGGTGTTGGATGTGGTGGTGGGGTATATGGGTTAAGACACACCTGGGACAGGCTTCTTTGGAATATCTGTGTGTTCATCTTGTCATATTGTATTATATCAGCATGTGGAGCCCTACCCAAGAAACAAAGAAATATCAAACTCTCATCCTGGGGAGTCCTGCTAAGTCCTTAAGAACATAGGTAGTGCCTAATATAAGAAAACTTCTTTGAAAATTACATGAAAATTTGGGAGACACTGGAGAGTGATAGGGGGAAGGTGCCATGGTACAGACTGGACACCCAATAATGCAGTGATAAAAGGAAAAATGTGAAAAAATTAAAAAAAATTTTTTTTGTTATTTCCTATTTTTTGAATATCCCAATCTTTTTATTTTATTTTATTTTTAGTGTTTTTTTAAGTTTCCATGTACTTTATCTTTTAATTTTAAACTTATCATTATTATTTCATTTTCCTATTAATTTTTTTTTTTGGCTATTATATGAGCTTCATTTTTAAGGAAGCTTTGGATCACAAAAGGGTTACAATGGAGGTGGGAGAGGATCGTTGGTGGGGGGTGTCAGGGATGGGGGTTTCATGGGAAGAATTTCACTGGAATATGAATAAAAGTTATATAAAATTTTTCAAGTGATCAAGGGGTGGGTCATGGTCACAGTGGGTGGAGAATCACTCAATAAATGATAGAATACTGAATTCTCACCCTGGAGAGCTCTGCCACATTCTCCAAGGGAGAAGCAACACTCCCCCAAGTGCAAGGGTAGTGTCTGGCTAAGGAGGATGGTTCACTTTTGGGTTTTTTTTTTATTGATGACTAGCTTTTTGAATCTTTGCTCTTGAAATTAAAACTTACTCTATTGTTGTGGGGTGCCTAAGATTTGCTGCCTGAGATCCTCTTTGTTGCTCAAAGGTGGCCTCTCTCTAAGACAAACTCAGTATATGAATGCATTTCCTTCCTCCCAGGATGGGACATGACTCCTAAGGATGAGCTTCCCTGGCAATGAGGGATTACTATCAAGTGCCACCTGGCAATACGACTGGAAAAAGACCTTGAATAAAAGGGGGAAAAGGTAAAGAGAAATGAGTTAATATGTCAAAGAGAATTCAAAGAGAGTTGGGAGGTCAACACAGAGGTAACACTTACTCATACCTCAGTAGGATCTCATAGAACCCCAAAGTGGATATTACCCCAAACAGAGGGGCTCCTGAGGTCTATGGAGACACCCAGGTCTTATATAAGTGGGGAGAGCTCCACAGATTAATTCCGTATCAGGGAGCTCTACTTTGGAATCTGTGCTCCTGAGAGTGAAAGAGTTGTACTCAAATAATTCTTCCCTGCACATGGTCCATCAGCCCCTTCTATTCAAACTTATAAGTGGGTGCTGGAGTTTGTAGGAGTACTTCCAGAGACTAGAGCCCTTGGCCTTCCCATGTGCCAGCTGTGCCTGGAATCTCGGTGGAGCTGCAAATCCTAATATACTGCTCAATGGACTCACCCAAGACAAGTGGCAGGGAGATGATGATGAACAATGCCCATCCCAGGGAATGGAGAGAATCTGCAGCTGCAGGCATAATAATCCCATCCATCTTATCCATGGGATATAAGCCCCCTCTCACTTGGAGTTGGAGTGGACATCACCATCCCAGTCTCCTCAGGTTTGGGACAAGAGCTATGGACTAGAGTGTACTTCCTGGTATTCTGTTGTAGATTCAAGCAATGGAAGAAATTTCAACATTGATGTGAACCCAGTGGCCACTGGATGCCTTGGGTACAATGGAGAGGGTAAAGCAATTGTAATACAGGGACTTTTTCAGGATTTGGGAATTATCCTGAGTGATATTACAATGACAGATATAGGCCATTTTACATCAGCATATAGCATGCAGAACTGTGTGGGAAGGAGTGTGGTCTACAATGTGAACCATTGTCCATGCTTAGTTGCAAATCACCAGGATATGTATATCGATTGCAGGTGATGTGCCATACTAATGAAAGATATTTATGTGTGGGAGGTTGTGGGAGGTGTGGGAGTTTGGGAACATGGGGATCCCTATAATTTTTCTGTAACATTTATTTAATCTAAGCATCTTTTAAAATATTAAAATGTTATATATGGTTAACAAAAATAAGTAAAAAAATGTTATAAATTAAAACAAAAAGAAAACAGATCAGTATGTCATGCCCTCAATATTATTTCCAGAAACTATGAAACTTACTCTAACAAAATTGAAACTTATTGTTTACCATAGGTTATGAGGGGATGGGGAAGGAATAATAGAATAGACGTATGGAGGGTATTTTCAGGGCATTAGATTTGTTCAGCATGATCTAGCAATAATGGATACAGGCCACTTCAAATTTCATCAAAACCTTTAAAAGTGTATGATCCAAAATGTAAACCATAATGTAAACCATTTATAATGCTTAGCAGCAATGCTTCTATATTTGTACATCAATTGTAACAAATGTAACATCTACATGTATAATATTATTAATAAGAGAGAGGAGAGAAGAATGAGGGCATTGTGTATATGGGAATCACCTATATTCTCTATGTGACTTTCTGTATCCTAAAGCTTCTTTGAAGATAAAATGGAAAATATAAAACACTGGAGGAATATATGCATGAAAATGTTTCTGTACATACAGGATGACAGATCTTAAAGTGATGAATGACACAATGCCAAAAAAAATATTATTTCAATTTTTAAAATTTTTGTATATTATTGGTTAATTTTTAAATTATTTTTCCATTTTCTTATTACTTTTATTTGGTTATTTTGTTGGCTTCATTTTTAGAGAGGCTTTTGATCACAGAAGAATCAAAACAGTGGTAGGGATGATCATTGGTGTGGGTTGTCAGTGCTGGATGGATGCATGAGAAGTGGTTTACGTGTGGTATTCCTCTAAGGCAAGTGTTCATGGGGCATTGTCTCAGTGGGTGGAGATCTACACTATAACTGAAAGAATATTGAATTGCCATCCTGGAATTCATCCCATTCTGTTACATTCTCTAATAGGACAGCAAGAATCCCCCAAATGCTAGTCAGTGCCTAGTGAAGGAAGACAGACTATTATGCCAGACCCTTGATACTGATGATTGTGCTCATGAACCTTTTCTCGTGAAATTGAAACTTATCCTAGCATCATATACTACCTAAGAGTTACCTCCTGAAAGCCTAATTGTTGCTCAAATGTGGCATCTCTCTAAGCCATACTCAGCATATAAACACACCACCTTCCCCTCGGTGTGGGACACAATTCCTGGAGATGAGCCTCTCTGGAACTGAGGGATTGTTACCAAGCCCAAACCAGCAGTGTATCTGGAAAAAGACATTGACCAAAAGAGGGAACTAGTAAATACAAATAAATTTATATGGCTAAGAGATTTCAATGTGAGTTGAGAGGTCATTCCAGAGGTTACATTTAAACAAGTCTCAGCAGGATCTCATTGACTGCTATAGTAAAAAGTACCTCAAAAAGCACTGCTCCTGAGAGCTCCAGAGTCATCAAGAAACTGTAAGCAGTGTAGAGAAGCTCAGGTGTTCATAGTCTGGTAGTGGGCCTTAATTTGAAGTTTATGTTCCCCAGTGTGACAAAGTTGGACTTATTTTAGGTTCTCTATATTTGGCTTTTCTGCACCTTTTGTTTGAGCCTATAATTAACATTATACCTGATGGGTGTGTGTCCTGGAGACTTATATCTTTGGTCTTTCTGTTTACCAGTTGAGCCCAAAATTTCAGTGGAGTTGCAGCACCTACTCTCCAGTACATTGAGCTCAACCAGGACAGCTGATGAGGAGATGAAGATGGACAACGCTTATCCCAAGAAACATTAGTAATGGATGGAAAAAGGGAAAATTCATAAATATATGGAGATTAAACAACACACTGTGCAATAATCACCGGGTCAAAGAAGAAATTGCAAGACAATTCAGTAAATATCTTGAGACAAATGAAACAGAACACAATATGGGTTTTGATATAAAACCTATGAGACACCACAAAAGCAGTGTTGGAAGGGAAATTTATACTGCTCCATGCTTATATTTAAAAAGAAGACAGAGTTAGCATCAAATACAAAACTGCACCTTTGGGGGATCTAGAAAAAAAAGGGCAAATTAATCACAAACCAAGCTCAAGGAAAAAAGATAAGGTCACATCAGAAATAAATGAAAGTGTGGATTAAAACAATAGAATTTACAAAACCAAAAATTGGCTCTTTGAGAAGATCAACAAAATTGACAAACCCTTAGCTAGACAGACAAAGAAAATAGAGAGAAGATGCAAATAAATAATTCAGCATCATTTCTTTATAAAAACATTTCCAAAGTTAGGAATATAAGGAATAATCTTCAATATGATAAAAGGCATATATCAAAAACCCACAGCCAATATTGTACTCAATAGAGAAAGATTGAAAGCTTTCTATCTAAGTTTGGGAATAAGATAAGGATGCCAACTGGCCCTACTGTTATTCAATATTATGTTAGAAATTCTAGCTACAGCATTTACACAATAAAAATAAAGAAAAGGCATCCAAATAGGAAAAGAGGAAATAAAACCGTCACTATTCAAGATGACATGATCTTATGTTTTAAAAATTCTAAAATGCCTGTGGCAAGGCTGCTTTAGCTAAAAGTAACTTCAGCAATGTGGCAGAATAAAAGATCAACACACAAAAAACAGTAATGCTTTCATACAGTAGTATTGAATAATCAAAGTAGGAAATAAGGAAAAAAATAGCAGTAAAAATACTCAAGCACATAGGAATCAATTTAACCAACAAAGTACAGGAGATATATTAAAAAAAACTACAAATCACTGCTAAAAAAAAATTAGTGAAGACTTAAACAAATGGTAAGATATTCCATGTTCATGGCCTGGAAAACTAAATATCATGAAGATGACATTCCTACCAAAATTGATATATAGATTCAATGCAATACCAATCAAAATTCCAACAGCCTAATTTACAGAAATAGAAAAGTCAATTATCAAATTTATTTAGAAGGGAAATTGCACCCAAATACCCAAAAGCATTCTAAGAAAGAAGAGCAATGTGGGAGAATTTTCACTGCCTGACCTTGAAGCATTCTACAAAGCTACAGTGGTCAAGACAGCATGGTATAGGCATCACGATAAGTACATTGATCAGGGGAATACAAATGAAAGACCAGACATAAACCCTAACCTCTATGGCCAATGGATTTTTGACAAACTTACCAAATCCTTGTTAATGGGACAAAACTCTTTCTTGAACAAATGGTTCTGGGAGAACTGGATATCCATAACCAAAAGATTGAGAGAACCCTTAACTCACTCCCTATACAAGAATCATATCATATTGCATGAAAGATCTAAATATAAAAGTCAGAGCCATACAACTACTAGAAATAAATATATGGAAACATCTTCAACATCTTGTGGTAGGTGGTGGTTTCTTGGATCTAAAACCCAAAGTAAGAGCAAAATAGAAAGCATAGGTAAATGGGGCCTTCTGGGAGAGAATATTAAACACTTTTGTATCTCAATGGACTTTGTGAAAAGGATGAAAAAGGAGCTGCAACAATGGGAGAAAGCATGAGATTGTATAACACAGAATATCCAGTGGTGGATGATGGACTGTGGTTAACAGGACAAATATGAAAATATTTTCTTCTGTACAGTAACAAATATATAATACTATATATAGGGTGTTAATTATTGAGTGGGTTGGGGAAAAATATGCAAAATGTAAGTTGTGGGCTTTAGTTAGTAATAATATATACTTTTTTTAACAAATCAATTTTATTGTTACATATTAATAAAGCATAAATCTATTCAAAAGGCAGAAACAATGGTATTCAGTATAATCACATATTTGTGCATTCATCACCCCAGTCATTCCCAGAGCACTTTCTTTATTGCAATAATAGTAACAACAAACAAACAAAACTCATCACCTCTCAATCTCTCTATGTCTCCCCTGCCATACATAGCTGCTATTCTTTTTCATTCTATCTAGTATATTTGTATTTACATTTTGTAAAAGCAGACTTATATATGCAATATCTCCCATATTCATGTTTTACATGAAGTTTTTACTACCTTATAGTCACCCATGTTACACTTTTTAGCTTTTCTTCTAGTAATACATGACCTTAGACTTTCCCTTTCAACCTCTCTCTTACCCATACTATAGCAATGCTAATTACAAACACCAAGATATGCTTTACCAGTTCTATTCATTTCCAAAGATTCACAAACAACTTTTTACCAATTCTGCACAGAAAAACTCTTAGCTTTCCATTCTCTACCCTCCTTCTATTTTCTGGTGACCTATATTCTAATTATTAAATTCATGAATTTACACAATATATTTGGTTCATAATAGGACAGTCATTCAGTATTTGTCCTTTTGTGCTTGTTTCCCTTCACTCAACAAAATGTCTTCCAGTTTCATCTGTGTTGTCATATGTTTCACATCTTCATTTCTTCTTATCACTACATTTTGAGGGTTCTCTTTTAGAGTTTGTAACAAATATTTCACAATGCAAGGTTTTAGGTGATATATGGGAGCATTTTATGGTGATATGTATGTTTTTTTGAAAATTCAGAACTTTGAGTATACATTCATTGTTTATGTTCATGTATGAATGATATACTTTGAAAAAATTTTATTAAAAATATATGCTAGAGACATGCAACAGCACACATATAAAAAGCAGAAGAAAGAGTCAGCAAACTAGAAGCCATGAGAATTGAAATCACACAGACAGAAGAACAGATAGGGAAAACAATAAAAAAATTAAGAAGGGTCTCAGGGATTTGAATGACAGCATGAAGGGCACAAACCAACACATCCTGAGTGTCCCAGAAGGAGAAAACATGGAAAGAAAAGGCAGAATGTATATTTGATGAAATAATGGCCCAAAATTTCCCAACTCTTATGAAAGACATAAATATATTTGTTCAAGAAGACCGTATCCAAACAGAAAAATCCTAATACACATAATGAGAAACATACTAATCAGAATGTCAAATTCCAAAGATAAAAAGAAAATCCTCTAAGTAACGAGAATAAAGTGATTTGACCTGTACAAGGGGAACAAAATAAGACTTAGCATGGAATTCTCATCAGAAATCATGGATTTGAGAAGGCAGTGGTATCATAAATTTAAGAAACTGCAAAAGTATCAGACAAAACAGCGTTTCCAAAAACAGGGTGACTTTAAAATATTCATAGATAAAGAAAAACTGAAAAAGGCTGTCAACAAGAGACCTAATCTACAGGAAATACTAAAGGGAGCTCTGCAATTGAAAGGCAGGCTGAAGGGAAAAGACAGGAGAGTAAAATTTGGAGTAGAATGTAGAAATAAAGATTAATAGTAAGAGTAGCTACCAGTGTAAAAAGAGAGACAAAAACAAAAGATATGACATATTAATAGCAAAGGATAAATTAACTGAAGTACTGGATTTACATTAACAAAATTGCATGTTAATTATGAAAATCTATCAAAGACATAAATTGGCACAATGGATAAAAATATGATCCATCTACTTACTGTTTGCAAGAGACCCAACCTACACCCAAAGTCCCAAATTGGTTGAAAGGGTAAGTTTGGAAAAAGATATTCCACACAAAGAGTAACATAAAAGAATAGAGCTAGCTATTCTAATATCAGAAAAAAATAGAGTTTAAATCAAAACTTTTATTCTTGACAAAGGACACTATATATTTATTTAAAAGGGGGGCACTCCACCAAGAAGAAATAATAACCAAAATATTTATGCAACAGTCCATGGTGCCCCAAAATACATGAAGCAAACACTGGCAAAACTGAAGGAGAAATAGTCATCTACAATAATAGTTGGAGACTGCAATACACCACTCTCATCAATAGGTAGAATATTCAGACAGAGGATTATTATCAAAATAGAGACCTTGGATAATATGATAAATGAACTAGACTTAACAGACATATACAGAATATCTCACCCCAAAACAGCTGGAAAACCCTTCTTCTCAATTGTCTATGGGTCATTCTTAAGGATAGACCATAATTTGGGTCACAAACAAGACTCAATGAATTTGAAATGATTGAAATTATACAAAGCACTACCTATAACCATAATGGAAAGAAGCTGGAAATAGGTGAAAACTGGAAAATTCACAAATATATGTAAGTTAAACAACACACATTTAATCAGTGGGTCAAAGAAGAAATTAGAGAAATTAGTAAGCGTCTCAAAATGAATAAAAATGAAAACACGACATATAAACACTATAGAATGTAGTGAAGGCAGTGCTGAGAGGGAAGTTTATATCCCTAAACACCTACATAAAAATGAAGGAGGGAGTGGAGGTGGATCAAGTGTTTAGGTCCCTGCTTCCCACATTGGAGGTCCCTGGTTTGGCTCACAATGTCTCCTAAAGAAACAAGGAAGACAAACAGACACAGCAAGTGCAAAACATCAAAGACATGAGGAGAAATAAGTAAAATAAATCTTTTTAAAAAATGAAGGAAGAACTTAAGTCAAAGATCTACCTGAATACCTGGAGAAACCAGAAAAAGAACAGCAAACCTATCACAAGGCAAGCAGAAAAAAAAAGAATGGAAAAAAGATTAGAGCAGAAAAGAACAATAGTGACAATATAAAACAATAGATAGAATTAACAAATCAAAATTTAGTTCCTTGGGAAGATTAATAAAATTCATAAACCCTTAGCTAGACTGACAATAAAAGAGAGAGAAGGTTAAAATAAATGAAATTAGAAATGAGAAGGAGGGATATTAATACTGACCCCACAGAAATAAGAAAGAGTTCATTAGAGGATATTATGAACATATTGAAAAAATGTATGCCAATAAATTAGAACACTTGACTGAAATGGACAAAATCCTAGAAAATCTTGAAAAGCCTACCATGACTCTAGAAAAAATAGAAGACCTCAATGGTACAATTACATTTAATGATATTGAATCAGTCATCAAAACCCTGAAAACAAAGAAAATGCTGGGAGTAGATGGCTTCACAGAGGAATTCTACCAATCATTCCAAGAATAATTAATTTCATTTTGGGTCAAACTCTTTACAAAATTGATGAGTAGGAAACACTACCTCCTTCATTCTATGAGGCCAACATTACACTAATAACAAAGCCAGATAAAGATACTACAAGAAATGAAAATTACAGATCAATTTCTCTATGAATATAGATACATAAATACTCAAAAAAATACATGCAAATCAAATCAAATTGCAAATTAAAAGAATTATACACCAAGCTCAATTGTTCCCCTGCAAGGTATGCATAAGTGATTCAGCATAAGAAAATCAATTAATATAAAATACCACATTAGGTAACAGAGGGGAAAATGCACATGATCATCTCGATGCAGAAAAAGCAGTGGACAAAATTCAGCATTATTTCTTGATAAACATACTTATAGATTCAGGGCTCAACCAGCATATGAACAGAAGGAAAATTTAAGTCTCTGGGACACTGATTTAATGGGTACTTTCCAGTTGATAAGACTCACCTGGGAAAACCAAGAAAATAATGATAATGGACAATGCCCATCCCAGAAACAGAAAGTATGTACAATTGAAAGCAACACAGTTCCATCCATCTTTCCCATGGAATCTAAGCCCCCTCTCAATCGGAAGCAGAATAGGCATCACCATCCCAGAATCTTCAATACTGAGGAATGAACAAAGATAAAGGGGGAATGCAACTATGGACTAAAGTAAACTTATTATTATTCTAGTAATGGAAGAACTTGTAATATTGATCTAAAGACAGTCATCACGAGAGATTCTGAGAAGAAATAGAGGGAAGAATATTTGTACCATGGAGCATGTTTGAGACATTGGAATTGTTCTACATGATATAGCAATGGTGAATACAAGGTGCTATACATTTTGTCAAAACTTATAAAATTGTGTGGTGCAAAGTGTAAATCATAGACCATGATTAGTAGCAGTGCTTCAATATGTGTTCATCAATTGTAACAAAGGTACCACACTAATGAAATATGTTGTTAATCAATGAAAGTGTGGGAGGGGAAAAGTTAAGGGGACAGGTATGGGAATCCCCTATATTTTCAATGTAACATTTATGTAATCTAGAGCTCCTTTAAAAATGCCCCCCGCCAAGAAAAACTTCTTCCACATGGTAAAGGGAATATTTGAAAGACCCAAAACTAATATTATATTCAATGCTGAAAGACTGAAATTTTTCTAAGTTCTGTAACAAAATAAGGATGCCCATTGTCACTACTGTTATTCAACATTGTGCTAGAAATTTTGTCCAGAGTAGTTAGGCAAGAATAAAAATAAAAGGCAACCAAATTGGAAAGGAATAAGTAAATCTTTTACTAATTGCAGATGACATGATCCTATATATACATATAAAGTCTTCCCAAATCTAAAACAATTCTGCTAGAGCTAATGAGTTCAAGAATTTGGCAGTGTACAAGGTAAACACTCAAAAATTAGTCTAGTCTCTATGCACTTAGAATAAGCAATTTGTGGAGGAAATAAAAAATATTCCATTTACCATAGCAACTAAAATAAACAAATATCTAGGAATAAATTTAAACAAGTACTTGTATGCAAAAAACTATGAAAGGGTGCTAAAAGAAATGAAAGAAGACCTAAATAAATGTAAGGATATTCTGTGTTCATGGATTGAAAGACTAAATATCAAAATGTATATCATTGGAATGCCAATTCTACCCAAAATGATTTATATATTCAATGTAATTCCCATCCATATTCCAATAACCTACTTGGCAGAAATGGCAAAGCGAATTACCAAATTTATTTGGAAAGAGAAGTAACCCTAAATAGCTAAAAACCTATTGAAGAAAAAGAATGAAGTTAGAGGAACCACATTTCCTGACTTTAAAGAATATTACAAAGCTACAGTGGTCAAAATATGCTTGTAATGGCACAAAGATAGATAGATAGAAAGATAGATAGATAGATAGATAGATAGATAGATATAGAAAAATGGAATCAACTTGGGAGTTCAGACATAGACCTTCACATCCGTGGCCAAATGATTTTTAACAAGGCTGCCAAGTCCACTAAATTGGGAAAGAATAGACCCTTCCACTAATGGTAATGGGTGAACTGCCTATTCATCAGCAAAACAATGAAGGAGGACCCCTATCTCACATCATACACAAAAATTTACTCAATATGTATCAAAGACCTAATTATAAGCACCAGGATTAAAAACTGGTAAAAGAAATATAAGAATCATCTTCAGGATCTTGTGTTAGGCAATGTTTTGTTAGACTTTGCACCAATATCACAAGCAAAGAAAGAAAAATAGATAAACAACATCTTTAAAATTGCAAATTTTGTGCATCATAGGACTTTGTCACAAAAGTGACATAATACTTTAAAACCAGATATCTGGTAAGATTTAATACCAAAATATATAAAGCAATCATACAACTCAAAAATAAAAAGACTAACAATCCAATTTAAAAATTAGCAAAATACTTGAATAGACATCCACCAAAAATGATATACACATAGCTAAATAGAATATGAAATCCTGCTCAACATCACCAGCTGTTTTAGTTTGCAAAAGGCACAAAGGCAATGTACTAGAAATGGGTTGGCTTTTAAAATGGGGATTCATTGCTTTTTAAGCTTACAGTTCTCAATCTGAGGAATATGTCTAAATCAAGCATCAGGTGAAGCTCTCTCCCCAGAGATCAGCTGACAGAGATCCTAGATTCCTATCACATGACAGGGCACCATGGCAGCTTCTTCCATTCTCTGCCTTCTTCTTCAGGCTCCATTGCTTTCACCTTCTGGCTTCTGGGATTTTCTCTTTCAGCTTCTGGATAATTCTCTCTCTCTCTGTGGCTGTTTTTTCCGACTGTACATTTATCCCATTTTTAAAGGTCACCAGTAAGAGGATTAAGACCCTCCCTAGGTTTTGCTTTACTGAAGTAATCTATTCAAATGGCCCTTAACTTAAGAAATTTAATCAAAGGGTCCTACCAGCAATAGGTTCCCACCCACAGGAATGGATTAATTAAAGAACAGAATTTTCAGGAGCCCTCAAAAGACTCAAACTACCACTTTAGCTACTAGGGAAATGCAAATCCAAATCACATTGGAATGGCTACCATTGATAAAACAGAACAACTCAAAGTGTTGGAGAGGAAATAGGAGCACCCAAACATTGGTTATGTGAATGTAAAGTGTTTAGCAAATCCAGAAGACAGTTTGGTAGTTCCTCAGGAAGCCTAGTATAGAATTAACATATGTCTCAGCAATGCCACATTTAGGTACATTTCCAGAAAAATTGAAAGCAGGTTATCAAACATATATTTATGTACCAATTTTCATAGAACTATTATTCACAATTACCAAAAGATAGAAGAAATCCACATGTCGAACAACTGAAGAATGGATAAACAAAATGTAGCATATACATGCAATGGAATATACTTTGGCCATAAAAAGGAATGAAGTCTTGATCTCTGTGACAACAATGATGTATCTGGAGGATATTATCCAGGGTGAAATAAGTCAGGCACAAAAGGATAATTATTTTATGATTTCACTCATATGAAATAATTATAATAAGCAATCTTATGGAATTAGAATCTAGTATGCAGGTAACTAGTGGCTAGATTAGGGTTATAGAATGGGGAGTTGGTGCTTAATTTGTACAGCATTTCTATTCATGCTGATTTTAAAGTTTTGGCAATGGATGGTGGTTATGGTATCATATCACTGTGACTGTAATTATAAGTACTGAATTATATATGTGAATGTGGTTAAAGGGGAAAATTTTAGGTCATATATGTTACCAGAAAAAATATTAAAATATAAAACATGATGGTGTAATACAGTAGACCATGGATGGTAGTTAATAGCATGGGTATAAGAATATTCTTTCATTAATTATAGCAAGTGCATGGCACTAATACAAGCTGTTAGTAGGATGTTATATAGAAACAAATATACTTAATGTAAACAAGGAATTGAGTGTTGCTTTAATAATATTTCATCAATTGCAACAGATGTACTACACTAATGCAAAGTACCAACATTAGGGGAGTATATGGGAACCTTGTATTTTTTACATGATAGTCTGTAAACCTACAATTTCCTTATATAAAATTTAAAAATAATAATAGGACATATTTCACAGACCTCTGTATTGGGTGTTTTAAATTAGTTAATCCTTGATAATTGCTTCACACAATTCCTAGAACATAGAAAAATCTCAATAAATGCTGGCAACTAATGTGAAAAAAACAGTATAATTATTTAAAAGGTGATCAGTTGTAACAAATATTCCACACAGATGCAAGGTGTTGGTAGTTGGGTGGTGTATGGGAATTCTTTATTTTATGCATGACTGTTCTTTAAATTCACCACTTCCCTAATAAAAAAATAAAAGATCAATAAAATTCAGCTCAACCCAAAATGAAAAAAGCCATTCAATCATTCATTGAAGCTAGCTACTGCAGGATCATGCAGATCATGTTAAACCCAGTGAATTCCATGAGCCTTGGCCCATTGCTGTACTTTATTACCTGGGAAATAGATCCTTGATGAGAAACAATATTGAATAGAATACCATGAATGTGGAAAAGACACTCTGTAAATCCACATACTCTGTGCTGGTGTCTGCTTCTGGCAGATTGAGCACTCAGCACTTCCTGTGTCTAGGTTGGCCTTTGTGAATAGAAGTCCATGAGCCCATAAACATCCTCCATCCCTTCAACCATGAACACTTTGTCCATGAACCCACTGGGCAAGGAGAAGATTGGCTGGGGAAAAAAGCTAACTGGTATCCAAAGAACAGGTCATCCTATATGTTTGCTTATTAAACCACCCTCTGCTGAGGTAAACCTTTTATAAGCATTCACATGGGACAAAAAACCTTTTGCCAATTCATAAGGTTCTATCCACATATATCTCCCCTTTGGACCTCCACATTACCAATTCCCCAGTTATGTTCCTTCCAAGTCCCTGATCATCCACCTAAACCATTAACCACAGCCAATGTGCCTTTAGGACTTGTGCAAGTCTGATATTCTGTATGCCACTTTCATCTGATGAGTGAGTGAGGCTGTGCATGCCTGACTTTATGGCTTCATTGTTCAGACAACACCCATATCATCATAGTCATCTCAGGTCTCATGTTAACTTGTTGGCTATGGTTAAGCTTTCTGCCTCTTCTAAGTCCCAGTAGCAGGCCAAAAGCTGTTTCTCAAAAGAAGAGTACTTAGCCTCAAAGGATGTCAGGTATTCACTCCAAATTCCCAAGGGTCTCCAGTTTAATTTACCTATAGAGACCTGCTAAAGTCTCCAAACAATGCTTCTGTTTGACTCTGACACCTGCAGCACTGTTGAATCTGCTGCGTCATATGGCCTAAGTGACAGAAAAGCATGGGTGACTTTCTGGAACACTTGTGGAATCTTCTCTTGTCCTAGTCCTCTCAATGCCAGCAACTTTTCCAGCAACTCACCACTGAAGGGGTTTCTCAACATGCCCTAACCACAAGATATCTAGAAAACCCAGATTCTGTTCCTCTAGAATCACTTTCAGTACCTTAATCTTTATCAGTCTGAGTTCTCTAGAGAAAGAGAACCAGTAGCATATGTGCATATATACATTAAGAAATTTATAAGGAATTTAGCTCATGATTGTGGAGTCTGGCAACTCTTAATTACATAAGTAAGGCCACAGGCTTTGAATCCTAGTAAAGATGAAGTTTAAATCTTAAGTCTGAATTCGTTAAGGGAAGATGACAGGATGGAAATTCCGGTAACAGTTGATTTTGACATCAAAATTAGAAATTCTTTGAATCTCTGGAATCCTCAGGTCTTGCTGTTAAGTACTCCAAGTGATTAGAAGAGGCCTCCCCACTTCAGGGTTGATAATCTCCTTTACTTATCTCTACCTGATTGTAGATGCAAATTTCATTTATGCAATACCTCCACTGTAAAAACTAGGACAGTATATTATTGAACAACTAGAAACCAAAACCC
>JAQZBX010061665.1:0-17058 GCA_029593785.1 Cabassous unicinctus
TTGAAGCTGCAAGCATTTTCTGATGCTACAAACCATAATAATTAGAATGTAACAAAATGAGAAATGCTGTCATCATTTCCCCCCCTTTCTTATTTGCTGTGGTGATTCTTAATGAAAACTTGAACTATACAAACAAAGGAAAGGGGAGAATATTCCCCTGCCCCATCTCCTAATTGAGTGCTTATATCCAGTAATAGCTTTTTGCTGCCCTGGGCAGCATGACATTGCCTCATTTGGTCACACAGCTATTATTCCACAAAGCAGCCAGCGAAGTGCCCCAATCCATCTGCTTGCTTTTCATGGGCTGGTGCTTTCCTTGATGTTGACAGCTGTCTTAATAATCTTGGGCCACCTGCCACACAGTAAATATTGTGCTCTAAGATATATACAGAAGTTTATCCCTCTGGTGGACAAAAGCTTAACATTTCTAAACTACACTTGTTTAGATACTTGGAGGATCAGCACTGTTAATCTATTCCCATACTTTAGAGGAGTATAGTGCTTATACTTTTAGGGATGGTAATTCAGTTACAGTGTGATGAACTTCAGGTTTTCTCATGTATCAAATAAACGATAGAATTGCATTATTTTTGTGGAAATCACTAGGTCAGAGCAGGTGGTGAGGAAGAGAGAGTTATCCCCTCTAGCAAGCCTTCCAGGAATCACCTAGACTAAGTTGGAGTTCATCATATATGACCATAAGAAGATTTCCCCTGCCTTACCCTCTTTGATCATCTGTTTCCCCCAAAACTTGTTCTTTGAGGGAAAGCGCTTGATCTTATTCATCATTGTATCTCTAAGAATGAGGATGTATCTTACACATAGTAGGCACTCAAGGACAGACCAATGTTTTGTGGAATCTGAAGGTTTTACAATTTGGGGGGGGTCTTGTATAAAGTAAAAGAATTTAAAATTAAGAATGAAATATTAGATACAAAAGTGAATATTTATATAGAATGAAAAAATATATCACACAAATTACCAATTTTAAAAGGTGAACTAATACCACAAATATCACAAAGTCTAAAAGACCAATGTATTTTTCTCATTAAACTGCCTGACACACCTCTATGTTTTCCTTATATATGTTACCAAAAATACTCATACTCTTTGACATGCTTTCATATGAAAATGATTTTGTGATATAATTTCTATGCATATAATAGATAATTCAGTCTTTCCTCTAACTTTTTAATTTTTATTGATAGAAGGGCTATGTAAACATGCAACACTATACTCGCAAATACACACACTTGCTATTTGTGGTATTGCTACAGGTTTATGCTCTACAAACAAGAATTCTGATAAATTGTATTTTACATAATTCTCCTGAAAACACAAAAAAATGGCACATTTACAGTTAAAAATTGTACACACTGCATTATTGAATACATGCCCATTGTGAGAGAAATTACATAAATTAGAAGTCATTCTTCCTCTTTCAATTTGTCTTCTGATGCCTGGAAGAATTTTCCACAGGTCACCTATTGCTGCTGTACATTTCAAATCTTGTTTTATCTCCACCATTCACATATTTTTCAGCATCGGGAGCCATAGGATATATCCATGTCTCAATGGGACCTCTGGCCCTGCATCTTGGGTCCGATGTGTGGTGAGTTGCACAGTAGACAATTGAAATTAGCAATAACTTAATTATTCTTGGGAGGGCTGCCAACCACATAAATATATCCCACTAAATCAAAACTAAATGTAGGGAAGCGGATGTGGGTCAATCGATTGGGCTCCCGTCTACCATATGGGAGGCCCAGGGTTAGATTCCCAGGGCCCCCTGGTGAAGGCAAGCTGGCCCGCACCCACGGAGAGCTGACGGCCCACGCCCGTGGAGAGCTGACGGCCCACGCCGGTGGATGGTGCAGCAAGATGACGCAAGAAAGGGAGGCAAGCAGACACAGAAGAATTCACAGTGAATGGACACAGAGAGCAGACAGCAAGCGTAAGTGGCAAGGGGGAGGAGGGAATAAATAAATAAATAATAAATCTTTTAAAAAAAACAAACCACAAAACTAAATGTATCCCCGACTCTAATTCCCCAGTGGATCCCAAAATGTCCCTAATAACTCAAATACCAACTGATTCTAGGTAAATTGTGATGAAGGGAAAATCCAAGTGAAAAAAGATTGTAGTCTTAATTGCAGTTAAATTTTTTACTTTGTGAATTTTCTAAAAACACGTGACCATGTGATCACATTGCTGAGTTCATAACTGGAAGAACCAGTGCCAGTGAGAAGTCCTGAAGCTTCCGTTTCATCAGCTTCACAGTAAATTTGCTTCTACTATATGCACATACTAAACTGTCTGGGGAATAACTGAAAAAAGGAAGGAAGGAATAAAGGCAACTGGATTAAATTGGCATCTCTAATACCCATACAAGTCTAAAATTTGACATTTTTACAGACTTTTTAATGCAATCTTATAACTTAGTACTCAGGAATTGGTTATTATGAGATCAGACTATAAGAACATAGGACACATAAAACTGATAACTATTGAAAAAATACATGAGTGAAAATTCAAGGGTCATTGTTTTATAGCTTTAAACTAATTTTTCATAGACAATGTTTGCTTTAATGGAGGCAGGACACCCTGTATTTAAAATTCATTCAAGTGCCTTGCTCTTTCCATGGGGTGGAGATCAGAGTAGTTAGATGTTGTTTCTTTCTAATGAAGTAGTTGCTAGTGAGAAAAAACATATCATGTGTCTGTCTTGGTCCAATAATTCACTTTAGGGGGTTCTAATAATGTCTACATTATCACAAGGTGTCCATTCATAGTTATGGGATTGTATGTTTATAAAGCAATTCTGATTGAGGAAAGAAGGAATTCTTGCTAGATTAAGTTAGCTTTATTTCTATTACTCATATTATCATCACCAAACACTGGAGAAAACTTGAATACTTAGTAATTTAAATATCATGATTATGTTATCATCTCACTTACCTAGAAGACTGGCCATTGGAGAAGTATAAGGACCATCAAAGCATTTTCCTTAAGAGCTATTTCTTAGATAATATTATTAGTTAGAACTATGATTCATTAAGAAATCTTATTGGGCCTCCACTCATTTTTTTAAAAAAACAAATCATTTTATTGATACATATTAATAAAGCATACAATTTATCCAAAATGTACAATCAATAGTATTTGATATAATCACATAGTTCTGCATTCATCACTTCAATCATTATTAGAGCATTTTCATTATTTCAATAATAAAAATAATAAACAAAAAAAACAAAAACAAAAACAAGAAAATTCTTTACCTCTCAATCTTTCTATGCTTTCTCTGCCGTACATACCTGCTATTTCTGGCTATTCTTGCACATTTATTTTTAAGCAGTTGTATTGAGATATATTCATATACCGTATGATCTATCCAAAGTGTATAATCAATGGCTTTTAGTATACTCACAATGTTGTGTATTCATCACAAAAGATTTTAGAACAATTTCATTACTCGAAAAAGAAAAATCCCATACCCCTTAGCAGACACCTCTCAATCCCTCTATACTCCCCAGCTTTACATAACCATAATCTAGTTTCATTTTATGAATTGATTTATATTTACATTTTATATAAATGGAATCATACAATATGTAGTACTTTGTGTCTGGTTTCTTTCACTTACCATAATATTTTTTTTGTCTGATATTAACATCTTGTAGTATTAACATATATTAGTTCAGTTTCAAAGAAAAATGGTCTTATAAATGCAATTTTATCCATATTCATATTTCACATTTATATGAAATTTTTTCCATTTTTTTAGCTTTCCTTTTAGTAATATACATGATTTTAGACTTTCCCTTTAAACAACTGTCATACCCATATAATAGTACTGCTAGTTAGAAACATTATGCTGTGCTGTCACCTTTTCTATTCATTTCCAAAGATTAACACACATCTTTTTTTTTTTTTTTTTACCAATTCTACACAGGTTAACCCTCAGCTTTCAATTCTCTAACATCATTCTATTTCCTGGTGACCCATATTCAAGTTATTAACCCCATGTGATTACACAATACTGTTCATAGTAGCACAATCATAGAGTATTTGTCCTTTTGTGTCTGGCTTTCTTCACTCATCATAATGTCCTCCAGGCTCATCCATGTTGTCATATGCTTTATGACTTCATTTCTTCTTATAGCTGCATTATATTCCATCGTGTGCATACACCACAATTTGTTTTTCCATTCATTGTTTGAGCAACACCTGGTCTGTTTCCATCTTTTGGCAATCATGAATAACACTGCTATGAACTTCGGTATGCAGATGTCTGTTTGTGTCACGGCTCTCAGTTCTTCTGAGTATATACCAGGTAGTGGTATTGCTGGGTCACATGGCAAATCTATATTCAACTTCTTTAGGAACTGCTAAACAGTCCTCCACAGTGGCTGTACCATTCTACATTCCCACGAACAATGAGTAAGTGTTCCTCTCTCTCCACATCCTTTCCAACACTTGTGGTCCTCTGTCTTTTTAACAGTGGCCATTCTGATAGGTGTGAAATGATATCTCATTGTAACTTTGATTTGCATTTCCCTAATTGCTAGTGATGTTGAACATTTTTTTTTTTTTTTTTTGCCATTTGTATTTCTTCTATTGACAAATGTCTATTCAAGTCTTTTGCCTATTTTATAATCATGGCATTTGTCTTTTTATTGTTGAGTTATAGCATCTCTTTACATATCATAGCTATTAAACCCTTTTTAGATAGCTGACTTCCAAGTATTTTTCCCATTGAGTCAGATGTCTTTTCACCCTTTTGACAATGTCCTTCGAGGTACAAAAATGTTTAATTTTGAGGAGATCCCATTTATCTATTTTTTCTTTTGTTGCTTGTGTTTTGGGAAGGATTGAGATCCACACAATATTTAGTCTTCCAATACATGAACATGGAATGTCTTTCCATTTGTTTAGGTCTTCATTGACTTCTTTTAGCATTGTTTTGTAGTTTTCTGCATATATGTCCTGTACTTCTTTGGTTAAATTGATTCCTAGGTATTTGAGGTTTTTGTTTCTATTGTAAATGGAATATTCCCCCCAGATTTCCTCCTCAGGTTGTTCAATACTAGTGTACAGAAACATTACTGATGTTTGCGCATTAATCTTGTATCCTGCCACTTTGCTGAATTCATTTATTACCTTTGTGGTAGACATTTCAGAATTTTCTAAATATAGGATCATGTCACCTGCGAATAGTGAGAGTTTTATTTTCTCTTTTCAGGCTGTGATGATCCCTTTAAAATTTCCAGCAAAGATGGATTATTTTTTATGAACTCTTTTATTTCTGTTCATTTGTGAATATTTTACACTCACCTTCATATTTGAAGGTCTATTTTGCTGGATAAAGAATTCTCGGCTGGCAGTTTTTCTCTTTCAGTATCCTTATTGTATCATACCACTGCCTTCTCACCTTCATGGTTTCTGATGAGAAATCTGCAGTAAGTCTTACTGGGCATCCCTTGTATGTGATGGTTTGATTCTCCCTTGCTACTCTCAGAATTTTCTCTTTATCTTTGATGTTTCACATTCTGAGTAGTATGTGTCTTGGAGTAGGTCTATTCACATTTATTCTGATTGGGGGTATGCTGTGTTTCTTGGACATGTAAGTTCATTTCTTTTATGAGAGTTGGGAAAGTTTCAGCCATTATTTCCTCTAACACTCTTTCTTCCCCCTTTTCCTTCTCTTCTCCTTCTGGAACTCCCATAACACATATGTTGTTGCGTTTCATGTTATCATTCAAATCCCTGAGTGTTGCAGTTGGGCAGTTTGATGTAATTATGAATTCCAAAAATTTAATTGGATCATGCTTGTAAACTGATCTGTTAATCTGGGCATGATTAAGTTATGATTAGGGCATTGACTGGGCCACGTCAGTAGGGTGCTGAGCTCCACCCTTTGGTGGGTGGGGAATCGAATATAAAAGGCAAGGCAAAGAACAGAGTTGAAGCAGTTTTTGAGAAGCAGTTTTGATGTTGGAAAGAAGGCCCCAGGAAAAGAGAAGTGAGCTGTTCGCCTGATCGCCTACAGCTGACCTTGTGGAGGAAACAGGAGCTAAGCCCGAAGAGGAACACAGCCCCGGGAAGAGAGGAACACAAGAAGCCTGAACCCTGGCAAACGTCGGCAGCTGTCTTGCTCTAACACATGGCAATGGACTGTGGTGAGAGAAGAAACTTAACACTTTATAGCCTGGTATCTGTGGACTTCTACCCCAAATAAATACCCTTTATAAAGACCAACCATTTTTGGTATTTCACATTAGCACTCCCTTTGGCTGACTAATACACTGAGCCCCTGCTTAATTTTTTCCATTCTTTTCTCTCTCTGTTCTTTTCTCTCTTCAGCTGTTCTGTCTTCTGTATCACTTACTCCTTCTTCTATCATTTCGAGTCTTGCTAGTATGTGCCTCTAATTTTTTTTTTTTTAAGGAGGTATGGGAATTGAACCCAGGACCTCGTTCATGGGAAGCAGGCACTCAACCACCTAGCTACATCTGCTCCTTGCCTCTCATGCATTTTTTATCTCACCTATTGTGTCTTTTTAAAAATTTTTTGAGAAAAGCTAACACCAAGAAAAATGTTTTAATTAAACTACAGAAACAATGGTTATAGTACAGAATATTCATAAGCAGAAAGATATACCATATTGTAAGTACTTACAAAGTTACAAACCATTTGCTTCCTTAACATTTTTCATGTTTTAAGTTCATACAAGATGATCAGATTTACCATTTGAGGGGAAAGTCGGGGAAAATGTATTTATCATCAGCTAGATGTGCTCACTGTATGCTTAGTTATTTATATGCAAGTCCCAGAAGACTGGAAGTGCAGTTGTCAGGCATTTTAATAAACTGGACAGCCATTTGTTTCTGCACAACAAAGCATCTTTACACAGGAGCAATCAGGAGAAAACAGGAAACAGCCAAGCACCCTGCAATGCAACACACCACCTTAACAGCTAACCAGCATTACTCAACTGCTACTCAATCGCTACACAACTGTGCCTAGTGCACAAAAATTCATAAGAGATTAGAATTGTGTTTGGTAAACAATCCTTTAAAAAAATTTTGTCTTTTACCTGAAAAGTATTTATATAAATTTGGGTTGAGATTACCAGTTAGATATGAAGGTAAATAGCATATACAAACAAATTTACACCAACTTTTGTAGTTTTTGAATATTAAGGAATGAAGGCAATGTTGGTCAACTTTAGTCTACTCAGTAAGTAATGGCTGCACATGTTTCCTTAAAAGTCAGGAGGCCACAAATTAGGTTAACAATCTGTTTAATTTCAAACAAAAAAAGCCCTATTATAAAACAAAAATGAAAATTTACCTCAAATATCCAAGCCAATAATGAAATCTGAAGTTGTTCACCTCACTAAATTACAAGAAATTTGAATATCAGCAACATAAAATGAAGTTTGCCTGCCACCTGAGGCAAAGCATAAAACAAGTAAAAAGTTAGACAAAATGTTACAAAATAACCTTTTCAACAGCCATTTGCTTGTTCCAAGGACTCTTTGATGGACTGAGTAGGTGGGTCCTTCTCCCCCAAGTCTTCCATTATGTTGCTTGACACCGCTCCTTCCTCTTCCGGGGACCTGGGGGGACTCTTGGATCGCGACCTGGACCTGGACTCCCTCTTGGACACGGTTGGAGGGCTTCTGGATCTAGACCTGGACCTGGACCGTGAGCGGGCCCTGGATACCGAGGAGGACTTGGACTTGGATCTTCCAGCGGATCTGGACTTGAAAGTCGACCAAGATCGCGAGCGGGTGCGAGACCGAGACTTCGAGGATTATGGCGAGATCGACTCCGGGATGGCAAGCAGCTGCGGCGGCGCCGTCTGGGGCTGTGGCTCTGGCGTCCATAGCTGCCGCCCCGGTACCTGTGGGGTGGCGAACCCCGGCGGCTGTGGTGCGAGTCCCAGAAGACCTTAACGCGCCATCTGCACCCGCAACTCGGGGCCGTCCAGCACGGCACCATCCATGGCGTCCATGGCGTCCTCGGCGTCGTGCTTGTAGTGGAAGCGGACGAAGGCAAAACCTCGGGACTCCTTGATGTAGTGGTCCGCGGGATGTACACGTCGCCGACGCGCCCGTGCTTCTCGAAGACGCCCCTCACGATGTTGGGCGAGGTGCGGTAGGACAAATTGTCCATCTTGAGGGAGGTCGTGCCCTCAGCGTCGGCAGCAGGCCACCGCAACTCATCACCTCTGAGGGCTCGGCCAGGGGGCCCCGGGAGCTGCGCGCCGAGAACCTGACGGCTGGGCGGGCCTGGCGTGGCTGCTGCGGCAGCGGTTTCCTCAGGTCCGCTTGGTTCCATTCGGGGCCTCTTCTCGGCAGCTGCCTTTGGCAAGGAATGTGGAGACGAGGATGAGTGAGCAGCACAGCAGAGCGAGCTCCGCCACAAACACCACCTGAGCAGCAACTCACCTGTTATGTCTTTAATTCCCAGGAGCTGTTACTTTTCTATTCAGGTTTTCAAATTCTTCTTTGAGTTTGCTCAGTCTCTTCTTGATGTCCTTTATCTCTTTAGCCATATTGTCTTTCTACTCATTAATTTAATTTTGAAAATTTGTGTGCATCTTGTTAATTAGCTATATCAGATCCTTCTGGGGCTTTGGTATAGTCCTTTTCTTGGGCCATTTCTTCTATTAGTATGGCTTGGTTTTGTTTTTTTTTTTTGCTGATGTCTAGGCATCTGATTAGGATGGTGAGTTTACTCAGATGCTCAATTTCTCTCTCTTTCCTAGGGATTTAGTGGCAGAAGACTGTGTGTTACTGCTGTTTTATTCTTTGTTTAACCTGATCTGTCTTTAGGATTGTTTCTGTTAGTTGCTCAAATCTGTTCCTTGGACCCAGTAATGGGTTGCAGACCCACTTCCAGCCTTGGGGAGGGAGGCTGTAAAGGCCAGAAAAGGCCTCTCTTACTTATTTACTTTGTTTTTTTTTTTTTTTAGGAGGTACTGGGAATCGAACCTGGGACCTCCTACATGGGAAGCAGATGCTTAACCATTGAGCTACATGTGTTTTCCAATGACAGTTATTTTTTGTTTGTTTGTTTTTGTTTTGTTTTGTTTTTTGTTTTTAGGAGGTACTGAGGATGGATCCTGGGACCTGGGGCCTGGGAAGCAAGCACTCAACCACTTGAGCTACATCCTTTCCCCCTTATTTACTTTTAATTTCCTCATGTGCACTTCCTTGCTTAGTCAGCAGATGGCGCTAACGGCCCTTTCAGTTCAAAGCCTGGCTGGAGTGTGTTTGCTGCAACATGGACAGGATCAATGTGACAGAGGATTCTACCTGGAGGCTAAGAGCCTCATAATTCCAACTTTCTCAGAGGCAGCCTTTGCTGGCAGCCTCATCCCTTTTCCCAGGTAGGGAATAAGTACACTCCAGTACACTCCCCTCTGCATCTTCAACAACCAGTCCTAGTTATTAGAGAGGGAGATTGAGAGGGTAAGATCTCTTTAGTCCCTTTTTTTTTTTCATCTTTTAAAAAAGTACCTTAATTTAAACAGAAACATAAGGTTTGAAAAAAAAATCATGAAAGTTTAAAAAAATATAGCACTCAGTGCAATGAAAATACTACATTTAATAATTATCCAAACATGTAAGGCAGGTTTCTTACAGTTTACATGTGAGAATTTAGCATGATCCAAATAATGATGTGGCTCCACCTGGCCTGGAAGGGCTGGTGGGACACAGCAGATCAAATTTATGGGTCAAAAGCTGAGTCAGCCTTAGGCTGTGTCCCTCTGTTTCCTTTCCTGGGGAGGTGGATCCCTGAGGCCTGTCTGTAGCTGCTGGCCTGGAGACCTGAGAATTCAAAAGTGTCTGAAAGGGTGGGAAGATGCCTGCAGTTGCAGCTGCAGCTTTTTACTCAGTTTTGCCGTCGCTATTCTTTTCCTTTGCCCTTCTCTCTTCTGGGCAGTGTCCAGCCTTCCCCTGGTGTCCTAAACCCTAGAAGATTTTTTCCCAGGCTGTCTGCCTGTCCTCTAGCTATATTTCTGGGAGAGAAGAAAGTCCCTTGTTTTTCTAGTCCTCCATCTTTCCAGAAGTTCCCTCTACCCACTTTTATCCCCAGAATGACTTTCTGAACAAGCCACTCTCTGAGCAGGTAGTAGGGTGTAGGGACTGCTTTGTTCACATACAACTTGGTGGGGTGGACACATCTGGTAGGCATTTAACAGTACTTTGGAGAGATCAGTTATTCTCTGGGCCTTCCAGTTACATACTCTGCTTTCATATTCTTTGGGCTTTCTGGTAATTGAGCCTTTAATGGCGATTTTCCCCATAAAATAATAAGGCTAGAATTGGGAATTTTACTTGTTTTATATTCTGGTGTATTATTCTAGTCATTTCTTTTTCTCTCAGACTCACAGAGAAGGAGAAAGGTTTACAGAAGAGAAAGCAGTGATTAATCTTGATTGATAGTCTGGGAAGAACCCAGTTTAAAGACACTGGGCTAATTTAACTTTTGTAGATTAAACCCAGCTAAAACAGGATGAGTGTCTTGAACTGCAGCAGCAGTTAGTAGGCACGGGAGTGCTTCTAGGCTGCTGTGGGGAGGAAGGGAGCCAGCCATCAGCTAGTGCTGAAATGACCTGGGACTTACAAGCAATCTACTCCTAAACACCTTTTTCTTGCTTGGGTGCCCCAAAGGCAAAGGGGGAATGATCCCATGGTTCCTTCCTCCCTCCAGTCAAAGCTGTCCTGGACATTTCATTTTTGTCTCATTCACTTTTGTACAATTTTTAAATAAGAAGCGTGCCATATCACTGATTTCTCCACCATCCTGGGGCAGTTCTGCTTTAAAACAAAAACGAAACACTTCGGATGAATGGGTGTCAATGTTTACTATACTAACTGCTAGGGTATAAAAAAACTGAGAAAATCCATACTACTGTGTTTAGGCATTTATTTTTAAAGCAAGTCTTAGGAAACTAATGTTTCCAGGTTTCAGTGACATCTATATAAAATATTTGTTTCAGCATTTACAAGTGGTAAGACAAATTTGAATCATACATGTGTTTGATCAGTGTCATTTATGAATGAGGGTTTACAGAGTAATATGTAATTTGGGTTGTGAGAACTTTAAAGCAATTCTGGGTTTGGAAAAATTATTCCACATTTACTATTAAACCAGGGGACCAGAAAAGAACTTGACAGGTATCCTCCTCCTTTTCTATCTGAGAATCACCTGTGGGGTAACAGCATCTTTTGCAGACCTGGTTAAAACCGTGTTGGGGTGGGGGGGGTGGGGGGGGCGGGGGGCTGTCTGTAAGCGGAAAGGCAGTTGGGGCACCCTGGGTCTGCAGTTTACCAAGTGTTTTCATAAATCTCTTTCAAAAGTCTGAAAACGGTTTCCTTGCACTGGCTGCAGGATAGAAAACAAATCAGTAAGAGAAACCATAAATTGAAAACAAAGCCAAACAGGCTGCAGGCTGAACTCGTTTGGGCGGGAAGCCCGGAATCGAGAGTCGCGCATTCCCGCCTCCCGGTCCCAGGCCAGCGCCTGCAACAGGGACTCCGCACGTGGTGGCGGGCGGTAGCGGCGTCCGGGTTCGGGGCGGTGCCGCGGCCTCTGACTCCTCCCGGGGGCGGGCAGGGCCAGGCGGGGCCGGGAGGAGGAGCAGCCCGGCAGCGCTAGGAGAAGCGAGGAGCGCGCTGCGTTCGCGTCTCTGCCGTCCGGGATGGACTAAGCTGCGCCGGCGGCTCACGCTGATTCGCTCCTGCCCTCGCTGGGTTCCGCGGCGCCGGGCTGGGCTTTGAGCGCCACCTCTCCGGTTTCCCTATTTGGCCCCGGGCCGGTGGCCGCTCCAGGGAGATGTCCGGCGGCCGGAGGAGAGGCGGCGCGCCTTGGCACAGCTTCTCCCGTTTCTTCGCTCCCCGAAGCCCTTCCCGGGACAAGGAAGAGGAAGAGGAAGAGAGACCGGGGACGAGCCAGATGCCCGCTCCGGGCCAGGGCGCTGCCAGGTGGGAGCCACGAGGGGCGAGGGAGGCGCTCGCTCTGCGAGGACTCGGTGGGACCGGGGCTCCTGACTTGACCGCCCGCAGCGAGCCGCTCTCTAGCCAGGGTGCAGTTTGCTCGCCAGTTTCTGTTCTCCTTCCTCCATTGCTAAAGTTTCCTTCTTCTCGCCCAGTTTCCGTACCGCATCACTCTCCAGCCTTTGGTTTGTTGAATCTGGGTGAAGTTCTTGACCCGCGTCGGTGTGCATTCCCACCGGACCCAGCCTCACACTCCAGGCTCTTCCTTTTCCATTCCCCAGCCCCCATGAGTGATTCTGTTCCCATTCCACACACGCGTCTGCTCTCGAAGTTCTATGGCAAAAGCGATTTCCTCGTCGTCCTGCCGCAGTAATGGGAAACAGTTGTGAGCTGAGCTTAGCAGTCAGCCAAGGGAATGAGGGCGCGATCTGAAAACTGCTTGTGTGTGGGTAGATCCTGGCAGAAGTGGGAAAAGGTAAGGCTTTGGAGTGTTACCCCTGCGGCTGGTATTGTGCCATCTTATTTCAGTTTTCTTAAAACGATTTATTAAAAAAAAAAAGTGTGATGTTGAGTTCCCAAGACTTCATCAAAATATAAAAACATCTAGTTTTTGTTTTGTTTTTGCCATTAGCTGGACATTTAAGTGTTGCTGCCCTTCTTCTTTCCCATCTCTTCGGAAACATCTGCTTCAAGTTTCCAAACAGATTCCAGAAACTAGGATCAAGCAGTCGTGGTTTCAGTAATGAAAATTGCCCTTTTTCTGTAATCTTTTCTCCTTCCTCCACCTGCTGTAGAATCGAGTTTTTTTAGATGTGTTTTATTGAAATACCTGTTCCTAAGTCTTTTCATCCATTCTGAAGGAGGAAGAGGGGTTAGAGACCGGCTACTTTAAACTTTTAATGATAAAAGGGGCTTACACCACCCCTCCAAAATTGCCCGCGAGGAGTGTAATGCATATGATTGGAAGGCCAAGCTCCAGAAAGCTATGTTTACTAAAGATTTTAAAGCTTCTTGGTGAGCTTCAAAGAAAAATGGATGGGACAGAAAACTGTGACTGAGTTCAGTTCCATTAGTATCCAGGTTTTGTGATTTGGTTCCCCCCCCATTTTTTTCTTTAATAGACTTTATTTTTTAGAAAAGTTTTAGATTTACAGGAAAATTGAGAATATGATGCAGAGTTCCCATACACCCCACACCAAGTTTCCCCCGTTATTAACATCTTACATGTAATGTCCTTTTTAAAAAAAATTAAAAAATTTTTTTATTGTGGTAACATGTATACAACGTAGTTTCCCATTTTAAACACTCTCAAGTGTACGGTTAGTGATAGTATCTCATTCACAATGTTGTGCTCCATTACCATCATCCATTACCTTAAAACCTTTGCATCACCCCAAATTGAAACTCTACCCATAAAACATTAACCCCCCCAACCTGTATTTGCTTTGTCTTTATAACTTTGTATATTCAAGTTATTTTATATAAGTCAAGTCATACAATATTTGTCCTTTTGTGTGGTTTATTTTACTCAACATGATGTCTTAAGGTTCATCCATGTTGGAGCATGTAATAACATTTTACAGCTGAATAATATTCTCTTGTATGCATATACCACATTTTGTTTATCCATTCTCCTGTTGACGGATGCTTGGGTTTATTCTACCTTTTGACTATTGTGAATAATGCTGCTGTGAATGCTGGTGTGCAAATATCTCTTTGTGTCCCTGCTCTCAATTCCTTTGGGTTGGTAAATAACTGGAAGTGGGATTGCCAGGTCATATGGTAATTCTATACTTAACTTTCTGAGGAATGACCAAACTCTTCCCACAGTGGCTGCACCATTTTATATTCCCACCAACAATATACGAGGATTCCTATTTCTCTGTGTTCTCACCGCATTTGTTATTTTCTGTTTTTTTTATTTTTTTATTTTTAATAGTAGTTATTCTGTGGGTGTGAGAAGGTATCTTATTGTGGTTTTTGATTTGCATTTCCTTAATGGTTGTGATTTGATTTTAGTCATTTATATGTTCCTCAGTTTCCCAAATTGTGAATCATTTCCATCTATTAATAAAATACTGTCTCTTTCAAAAGAAGCTCCTACTATAATTGACTGGCTATTCTCCTGGGAGATTTCAGCTCCTATCACCTATCTGACAATAAGAGAGTTTGAAATTCAAAGTTACATGGTAGTTAAAAATAGTTTTGAAGTGTGACAGGTCCCAACAAAGATGTCACATAATTCTGCTGGTGTGGGCAGACAGACTATGGGTGCCTATTATCCCAGCAACAACACTAACAATCTTGTATACTATGAAAGCCTTCTTTGAAGGAAATCCCAAGTAGAGTCAGCAAAAGTTGGAAATTTGAGGCAGTGTTAAGAAGCAATAGGCAGGCCAATTTCAGGTTATCAGTATTGTCCTGAAAGCCCGCCTGCCTGCCTTGCTGCCCTGTTTTGGCTTTTTAAATGCACTTCTGAAATTTCATCTTTTTTGACTGGAGTTAACCACTCTAGTAACTAGTTCCTTCTCTTCCTACCACTTTCCTATTATAATAAATTCCAGACAGGCACAAACTATGGCTTTTTAACAATGACAGTATTAATGGTGCTTGGATGTACACTAATTTTGTCTTCATCTTTTAATAATTTACCTCATGTTAAGGGGATAGCAGATAATGCATTGTTGGGTGTATTAGTGTTTTAAATGTGCTTAAGTCCTTTTCAGGGGAAGAAACAAACACAAAGCCTTTATTGAAAGTTTAATGAAACAAATGGAGATGCCTGGTAGTACCTAATGTCCCAGTAACAAAATACCCTGGTGTTAACAAGATTGGAAACAGAATTGCAATTTGTCACTGTGATCTTATTGCAAAAGGAAAGGGCATTTTGCCTTTTTATTTTGGAGGCAGTAAAAACTTTTATTCTTAATGAAAACCAGCTTTACCTTCTACACTGGTGGTTTTAGATGCAGAGTTTGTCAATTCAATAGACATACTGTGCTTGGTGTGATAGGAATGTAAAGAGGTCTGAGAAAAGGGGTCCCTTCCCTAAAGTTGCTGTAAGAAGTTGAGACCCCTTGAAAACAGGAATGCTAGCACCTCTCTTGTGTCTAGCACTTTATAGTTTACAAATTATTTTTAATAATATTATTACATGTAACTTGACAAATTCAAATTAAGAGTAACCCTGTTTTACTGGTTAAAAAAAATGGGTTTGAAGAAACTTACCCAAAGTTACATGGCTAGTTTCAGTTAATTAACATATAACAAGTCCTGTGCTGTGAGTAGTTATTAGGCCCCTTAACATACATTAAGGATTATCAGTGCCTGAATTCTGTTTTTTCAGTGTACTAGAATTGAAAGGTGTTGTCTCTCAAAGTTGTGTTGTGCAGTCCCCTTTTCTTCTGTACTCCCAGTGTTCACTTACGTAATTTTATTATATAACTTAAGCATATGCAAATATAGAACCGGATATAAAGTCCTCAAGAACAGAATTCCTTAAGAATTCTTTAAGAACAGAATTAAAAATTAAGTGCAAACATAACCACAATTTCAACAAAAGTCAAATTTGCAACATCATCCAAACAGCTTCTTTCTGGTTACGTACACCAAATGTACATGGTACCAACTGGGACAAACACAGGGTCTTTGGGGTTTTCCATTCTGCACAATGCCATGATTCAGGTCCTCTAGCATTTCCATATTTGAACCTTAGAAAAAAACTTTTGTCATTAATGTGTGCTCTGAGTTATTTGGGCTTTACTTGGTGTGAACATAAAATGTATTGAGTTTGCTGCTGTTCTTTTCTCATAAACTTTCAGTGCTTAAAGGAGGCCTGTTAGCATCTGCCCTGGTGACTATGTGAACTCAGGTTTGGGCACTCAAATTAGTTGGCAGGACTCATTCTGGGTGGTTGACCAGGCCCAGGAAGTGCTTATATTAATTTATTTTGCATTATATAGGAAATGAAAACTGTGATTGAAGTTTTCACAGGAAACTCAAAACCTCCCAGAGTTCTGTAAATCCCAGTTTGAGAGTCAATGCTGCGATGTTAAGTCCCGTTTCTGAGCTCACAAGAATGGAATCATTAAAAATGATGTGGGAAAGCAGGGGAGGGCTGCATGGTAGTCTAACTGGGCCTTCAGGAATTAGTGATGTTGCTATAGGCCAAGAACTTTGCAGGGAGGGTAGAGAGAAACAGGGAACAGGCATTCTCTGCTGAGCAAAGGCCTGCGGGAGTGTCTGATCTGTTAGGGGCTATATTTTTTAGTGGGACAAAATGAAAGAGGCAGTGAGAAATTTAGGGCCAGTCAGAGCCAGGGTTGTAAAAGGTTTCAAGAGAATTTTTGCAAAAGCCTATTAAACAGATATTGCTGAAATGTGAAAACTTGGAGAATACCTGCTTTCTAATTTTATCTACTTGGAAAAAATGATTTCTCAACTTTGTTTCATTGCTGTATCATACATGATGGCCAGTTTAGAATGAGCTCCGTGTAATGTCTGTTACTGGGGAAGGGAAGAAGTAAGATGGAAACAATACTTATCAAGTGCTGGCTGTGCATTTGCTCTTGGGCCAGGGCTTTTCCTTGTCTTGTCTCATTTATACCTCGCATTCAGCCCGGAGGGTTGGTATGCTTATCCTGATTCAGACAACTGAGTAAACTGAGGGTGGGAGAGTTCTTAGGGACAGACCCTGTTGGCATTTTGGGTTGAGCTGGACTCTTCCATCTTTTGCAGGACATTTGGCATCTGTGACCCTGACCAATAATTGACCCACATAGGTGGGCAGGAGGAAGACTGGAACCACTTGCAGTGGAGAATGATTTATCCCAATCATGAGAGAAGTACATTTCAGGGGTCAGGCTTGAACCCGAGTCTCTTTAATTGACACCGAAGCTCTGGTTCTTTTTTCCCCCACCATCCTGCCCACCACTCTTCTGAACTTTGCTCCTTCAAAATACGTTTGAATAAGTCAGTCAATTGGACCTTGCCTCACTTTTTCCCAGAATGGGTGACATTGTGGCCCATTTTGGTATGTTCTT
>JAQZBX010061666.1:0-17049 GCA_029593785.1 Cabassous unicinctus
AACGGAGGATCTTCTAGTGAAAGATTAATGAGTAAAGATTACGTACCTTGTTTTTAAAATAAACCTCAATTGGCAAAATGAAACCAGCATACCCAGATTCTTCTACTTTGTAAGGTGGATCTTTGCACACTGCAATATTAAAAAAAAAAGAAAATAGGTGAGATGAGAATAATAGACAAAAATACATCATTTCTTTAGAAAGAAAGAAAGAAAGAAAATCCCATTCTACCCCAGCTAGAACACCCCCAACTACCACAGCTCCTTGCCAACTCCCCAATTCTCTAAAAACATAAGCATTTTCCTATTTAAAGTAAATATTTAAGTTATTTATTAAAACCTTTAGGATTGGAGGGGTAGAGGGGAGTTCATCACAGTCAACCAGGATCATCAAGGACCTGACTTCCAAGTGTTATCACCCTGCCCTAAGGCTTTAGAGAAGCTGAGGATAGCTCTTTATGACCCAAAGCTTGAAAACAACTATAATGTTTCCTGATAAATATACGATCTACCTCTGGTCTTTGATGTAAAGCATTCCACCCCTAAATTCCTCACTTCTCTGAGATGTCCTGATATTTATACCAAAATGTGGTAGGACCAACCTCCTTCCTTAGAAAATCCCAAACCCAGAGTACCCAATGGCATTGGTACCCATTAAAGACTCATTACCCTCCTCCTGCACCCTCTCTCCAAATGCTGATTGAAATACTGATACACATACAAACACCTAAAATCTAGATACATCATAGGAATATATAAAAAACAGTAAAGCCTTTGTGCTTCTTATGAAGTTGGAAGGAAGTAACACTATTAGGCAAGCTCTTGGGGAATGAGAGAGACCCTAAGATGTTAAATACGATTTCACCTCTCTAAACCAAATTCAACCACAGGTCAACTGGAATTATTCTAGTGAAGAATTGCATTTTGGTAGTATCACAAAGAAATAAAAATGTGAATGCTGAATATCAAAGCACATAACACTGATACCCTAAAGTCCTCTTCAGCAGGACTCCAGCCTACCTTTTCAGCGGTCTTCCTTTTGTCACCTGCCAAACTCCACTGTACTGCTTTCAAATGCATCGACTGCCCCCAAATATACCCAGCATTTCCCACCTGAGCCCTCTCCTCATATTATTCCTTCCAACTCACCTTGAGGCTACTCTTAGTATCCTCTGCTGGTTCAAATCCCAATTTCTTCACAAAGCCTTTCCAGACCACAAAGTACTGCCATCTCTTTGCCTCTTACCCTGCCAAAGTAGTAACTGTTCGAATCACTGGTGTGACACTCAACAGATTTTCTTATTACCACATATTCAGGAATCTCATCTATTAATTTCCTTTCACTCCTCGAGGACAGAAGATAAAGAGTAAAAGGGCTCAGGCTACCGCATCAGCAGATCTGGGTACCAATCTGCCATCCACCTCAAACTAGTTAGGCTACCTCAGAAAAGTTATTTCACTTCTCTGAATATCAGGTTCCTCTTCTGGACAGTTACTGAAGATTAAATAGGATGATATATGTAAAAGACCACACAGGGCCTGGCACATATCAAGTTCTCAATAAATGAATAACCTGAAGCAGGAAATCTAACCCGGAAAATAACCACTTGTATAACTTTTCTGGATGAAAATAAAAAGGAGGCAGCAAGTAGAAAGCAAATAGGATTTGGATCGGAAGACTTGGGGCCACGGTTCTTCAATGAGGATTCTCTAGATAGCCTCGATTTCCTTCTCTTTTAAAAGGAAGGATGACACCATCTACATATCTGTAAGCATGGCCGTCAGGATGCAAGGAGATTATACGTGGGGAAATGTAAATGCAAGACATTTTTATAACAAGACGATGATGATGATAATTACATGAAAATTGGTGAGAAATCCCATGAGTACATATATGGTTGAAAAGAGGTAGACTGAAGACAAGATTTTAACACTTGGCAATCTCCTTTCGCCCACCTTAGGAAAATTTCCCCAAACTGACATGAGGAAGAAGTAAATCAGAAATGAGGCACCTCACCTAACCTTACAAGTTAGGTGACCTAACTGCCAACCAGTTATGAATATTCAGATACCCTAAGCACTGGAGAATCCGCCACCAACTGCCCTGAGCACTTCCCTCCCACCTCAGCTGGATGGCTAATATCAAACACGACATTTCCAGGCTGCAGAGCTCCGTTTAGGAACAGCAGCGTCCAGGTTGCTTGGGATTAATCATGGCAATGTCATCTGAAGGAAGTTTATTCTGTGGGGTGCAGAACATGCCAGAGAAGTTATAGCTGTTCTTCTATACACCCTTTTGTATAATTCATTTTCCCTATTATGCATGCAAATTACTCCTATTATAGGAAACAGCTGTTCATGAGCACATCTTATAGTTGAAGGTCTTAGATTTTTTTCCAACCCTCCAAAGGAAATGATCTGTTACATAGTAATATTCTATAGAAATCTGGTTTTATAAGAAGAATTGAATTTTACCAACTCATGTCTCAATTACATTTAAATGCAATTTTTCATAAATAACAATGAACTCAGTCTGTAAAGCATGCTGAGTTCTTAATTAGCAGCAAACAATAGAAACTTTATATACACAGTAAACATGCCAGAAAAGCAGTAGCAATGAAAATGCAAACTCACAGTTCTAATCTGAAGAAAGTAAAATTAGGGGACATAGTTTATTTATTCAGGTGTCTTATAATCAGAATCAGTAACATGAATTTCTAAGCTAGTTCTAAAAATGAGGCATGAGTTAAAACCAGGAAACATTTTAGCCAGTATGGATAACATATTAGACATAAAGCAATTAGTTTTTTTAAATCAATAGAACCAAGGTTGGAATCACCTTCTGTCATTCAGCAACATTTCATTTAGAGTCCCATCTCTAGGATCACTGGCCACTGTGTCACATTTACACGATCTAAGCATCTTAAATTCTTCAACTTATTCTTCTTGATTGTTCAAGAATCAGATAATCCTTAAGAGCTATGTTGCAAAAGACCAACTTTCAGAAGTTATTGAAGGGATATTCATCTTTGGAAAGCCATCAAATTATTTTTCTAAGTGGCAATAATATGAGAGGAATACATATTCATTCTTTAAATGATACACATTAATTCAGTAAGAATCATTAGAAGCTTTTATTTCTCCTTCAAAAGCCAGCCCCAGTGCCAACTCCTTCAGAAGGCCCTGTTCCTTTTACTTCCAGGTTTCTCCTGTCACACATATCAGGCGGGAATAAGACATTCACTGACCTATCAAACTCCTCCACTAGTCTGAGCCCTCTAAGATCAGAAACCACATCATTATTCATCTCTGTAACTCCAGGCACTAACATGGAACCAAATAAAAGGTGCTCGACAAATGTGTGTCAAATTGAATTTTTTAGAATTTCATGCAGCCCTTTGCTGATTTACCTTTGCTAGAAGTTGCCTTCCCAACAGCAGTGAAGAGTTGACATTAGTCAGTCAAACTCTTCTCCAATCTCCCTACAACCCATATACACTTTAAAAAACTGGTACAGGTGATAGAGAATATTGCCACAGAGAAGTCTTCTCTTGAAAGCTGAGAACCCAATAGAGGGCTGATTCTAATTCTAATAATACCAATATTTAAGAAATTGAGTCACCCAATTGGGCCAGAAGATCTCTAAGGTCATGGCTCCCCTCTTCTCTCCTTCCACACATGACTGCCTGTGTTCTCCAAGGCTCTAGCTGGGAGACTTCAAAACTTGCTCTCTGCACATAACCACACAGAGCATGCAGGTGACAGCACATAACACCCCAAACGCATGCCTGAGAAGAACACACCAAAGTTTTTGTAAACAACAAGTAGTTGGGTTCTTTCCTAAAATAGCTTTTCAAAAAAAAATAATAGACTTAAAATAGATACATATATAAAATCTGTAATAAGATACTAAGTATACACTTTCATTATTAACCTATGGAACTTTTAAGTTGAACCAAAAAAAGTACGCAAAGAAGGAAAATACATATAAGGGAAAAAAGTTCATGATTTGGTTAACCCAGAATAAGCCAATTCCATACTTACACATTATCTGAGGTTTTTAATATTTTTCTTTAAGGAGAAAAAAGTTTGAAAACAGTTATTTTCAGTACAGGGAAATAAATGCTCCTTGGGTGAATAAGTGAATTTGGGCTTGTGCACAAATTACATACATATAAACACAATAAACAAATTAAATAGGTAAATTGAAAGGTCCCATTTTTACAAAAAAACAAAACTTTTCTAGATCCATAGATCCGTAAGACTTTGATTTAGGCTCTAAGAATTATCATTAGGCAGGAGTTTTGTCCATAATCCACAGGAAAACAGCTGATAGATTCTTCTCTGGAGCCTCTCTCCCATCTTCCTCTCCAGGCTTCTCTCATATGTGCTTGTTTAGATGTTATGATTTATGGCCATCTGAATACTTTTGTTAAGGACATGGTCAAGTTGCCCATTGATAATTATTGGTTTTGCTTTATTTACTGTGCAGAGCCCTTCAGGAAGAAAACACACCAAACTCTCTCTTATATAGACTGGTTATTACCGCTGCTTTTTGCCAAATGTTCCTTCCAACTTAAGTGTTTTGGCCTCCATCCCTTCTTGCTCCAGTTCCACCACATCAGAGCTCCGGAAAATGGTGATAAAGGGTACTGCACTGCCCATCTTGCTGCCCCAAGTTCTGCGTGAGCGTCTGGAAGTCTAGAGCTAGCGTCTGGAAGTCTGAGCACCAAGGGGTAACTCACCGCACTACCACTAAACAGGGCTCACGTCTTTACATTTGACATTGTGAAAAAAATAAGAAAAAAGTAAGTTGGGTTTTGTTTTTGTTTTTATAAGCAAAAAAAAAAAAGATTCCACCATTGCTTCTATTCAGCCCATTTCAAAACAGATTATTACTAAACACCAAAATGATGACAAAATATGTTCTGTCTATTCATGTTTTATCACTTCCTCCATTTCCCCAAAAAAGGATTCAAGCTAACATCGGTCAACCTTTTTTTAAAATAATTTTTTAAAAATAAATTTCTACCCCGAGATGGATCCCTCTTCTGTTGGTTGTTTCCACTCATTATCTGCTCACTGTGTCTGCTTGCTGTCTACTCGTTGTGCCTGCTCATTGTGTCCGCACGCTGTCTGCTCATTGTGTCTGTTTGTTGTGTCTGTGCACCTTCTTTTTAGGAGGCACCGGGAACCGAACCCAGGACCTCCCATGTGGGAGGCAGGTACCCAACCACTTGAGCCACATCCGCTCCCTGCTTGTTGTGCCTGCTCATTACATCTGCTCATTGCATAAGCTCGTTGCACCAGTTCGTCTTCTTTAGGAGGCACTGGGAACTGAACCCGGGACCTCCCATGTGAAAAGTGGGCACCCAACTGCTTAAGCCACATCTGCTCCCCCATCAGGCAACTTTTGAGTTGTGCTGTTGAGTTGTTTTAATCTTATTATTTTTTATTCAAGCGTAGTGCTAAAAACCTAATTCTATTTCTATACAATATAGAACTGTGGTCACACATAACTGTGCCAATAACTTTCACAAAGTATTAAAGATACTAATTAGATATAGTTAGCTAGCTGGATAGATATGTGTCCTTGTTGACCTCCTCAGGATTCACTACTCAAAGCCCAATTCAAATAGCACCTCCTCTGGAGAGCCTTCGGCCAATATTCCAAAACAAAAATTGTAGTTTCCCTCTTCTGGGTTCCACCTTTTTTCTATTGTATCATATGAGCTAATCTTAACATATCTGCCACCACCAGGCACCATCCTTACCTCAACTTAATTCTGAGTTTTCCAAGGGCTAAGATTGTGTCTCAGAACTCTTCTCATACCTGAACCCAAGTCCTCAGTTTATGAAATTGAGTCAAATTAATGAAACACAATTTTAGGATGAGCTTAAAAAAAGGTATGGAGTGAGACTGGCAGATGAGGAGGTATAAGGTAATTACTTGATAAAAGGATAAGATGGCGAGCAGAAAGCATGAGTAAAGGCATTAGGAAGATACAACTCAGCATAATTGAATAGTCAGTATAAGCAGAAACACTTGAAAAGGATGAAAACAATACAGATAAAATTTACATATATAGAGAGAACTTCATACCAAACACACTCAAAATTTCATGTCAATGAGATAACTTTAAAAGACCAGGTGTAGAAAAATTAATTACACACATAAAAGATGAGTCATTAATTTTGAAATGTTACAGAAAAACCCTTAGATTTGGAATTAGTTGGAATAAGGATTCAAGACTCCAAATTGGCCATACTGCAAAAATCTTAAGAATGATACATAAAATGATGTCATTTGTTAGTGACTTGGAATCTTTACTTATATACTAAGAATATCCTTTGCCTTCTCTCCAAAGGAGGAAAAAAAAGGGGGGGGATTAAAAAAAATTATATGTATGTACAAGATAAGATATTTAGCTTTCTGAGGAGTGACATCATTAAAGTTAGTCAAGCTCATCTAGCTGAGGTTAAGTCAACACATTTCATCGTGAGGGAATAGAACCATGTTAAAACAAGACTGCCTTCACAATCATTTATTCAAGGAGCATGTACAAAGCAAGGAGCAAAATACAGAAATTGTCCAAAAATAGATAACATTAAATCCTCAAACTTATATCTTTTACTAAAATTGATAGTACTGGGAGTGGATGTGGCTCAAGCAATTGAGTACCTGCCTCCTACATAAGAGGTCCCGGGTTTGGTTCCCAGTACCTCCGGAAAAAACAAAAACAAACAACAAGCAAAACAAACAATGAAACAACTCAGGGAAGCCAATGTGGCTCAGTAGTTGAGCACCGGCTTCCCACATGCAAGGTCCCAGAACCCGGTCCCTTAAAAAAAAAAAAAAAAAAAAAAAAAGATAGTATTTCTCCTAGCAACTTGCTCCAAGTCCCCTCAATATATTGCATCTTTTCAAATGATGTGCCTACTGGAAATATATTTCCAGGCTAATTTGATGAGAAATAGCAAATCTACATCTTCAAAGAAAGTTCAAACCAGAGACAGATCTAATTAGTTTACTGATGATCATTCAAACGGAAAAATCTTGAGATTTCCATCCCAAGGATCATAATTTTTTTTTAAATTAAACCTTGGGTAAAATGGTTATATTGCAAAAGGCCCATCTGGAAAAGCAACACAAACTACACAAAAATTATTTTCTAGGGAAATAATTAAGAACTTCTCTCAACGTTTTGACAGTAGCATCTTCATTTCATTGTGTACTACTACATCCAAACAGCTGGTCATTGAAACATAGTTCTTCTCTGTGGCTTTTTAAAAAAATCATATATATAAAAAGCCATTAAGAGTCCCACTTTCTAAAATAATCACCTCATGATTTCTGGGTATAGCACAAGTAAACGTGACTTTGGACAACCCTCTGGCATAAAAGTTTTACCCAGATTTCCACATCTTACAATTGGCCCAACTATTAAGACTGGTGCTGCCTTTTTATTTAGAGGAAAAGGAGAAATTTAATATTTTCATTATAAAAGTATCCTATTTTCTCAATAATATTAACTCATTTTTCTCATTAATATTAACCTAATTAATTCATTTCAACAGGCTTCATTTTAGGCACATTACAATCACAGGGATAAAAAGCTAAGGTAGAGTCCCACTCTCAAGCAGACAGCAGCCTAGCCAGAGACACTGTCACCCTATTATTTCACTAAATCCTTACTGAGTGTCTGCTAAATGCAGGTTCAATTCTAGGTACTGCGATAGAGCAATAAACACATCTAATTCGATTCCTGTTCTTATTAAACTTATGTCCACTGGTGGAAAGCAGGGAAGGGGAGGAAGGGGGAAAAGAGACAAGATGTATCAAGATATTAACATAAATATTAAGAAAGTTAAGTATTGAATAATAAGTGCTCAGGGGAAAATAAAACAGGCCAATGTGAGAAGGAGAATGGGAACTCCTTTTCATTTTATATTAGTATTCCCTCCCTGAGGATGTGACATTGAAGAATGGATGATAAAAGAAGCAGGCTATGTGTTGGCCTGATAAGAAAAAAAAAACTCACTTTATGCTGTTTATGGAAGAAGATGTGTAAGCAATCTAAAGAAAACCTGTCATTTTCACCTCCTGTGCTATTTAGCCCTTTCCTGGTTTTTCCTCCCTAATTGAGGTGAAGGCCAATTCCTCCTTCCTGATCACTTTCTATTTGTAATCTCTTCCATTGTGAATTGACCATTTCACAAGGATACATGTTTGGCTATTACAATTTTACAATTTCACTTCCCAAATCTTATATCCCAATGCTACCAACTCCCAAGAAATAAATATATCTCATAAAATATGCATTCTTATGGATATCTTATAAATAGATGTCATTCTTCCTTCGGTATTTATCACTTTATTTCAAATGATATGCTTTTTTTAAAATATCTGCCCCTTGAAGTACCAGAGTGCCTGAACATGGTAAGTAACAGAAAGAGGTCTCTGGGCTTTCGTAAGCATGCAAAAGCATGTGATTTTAAGTGAGATTTGAGTAAAGGAAAGATCACAAATGAAAAGCTATCTATTCAAAGGGAAGGAAATAGTACTACCTGGAAAAAATTACATGGTTCGGGAGATAAAGGAACAGTACAAGAGAGATGGCATTCAAAATATTAGAATAGAGAAGTTTCAATTTTCTTGAACATATGTATATATTCATATCAATAGGTTATTTTACAACTGTAAAAAGAATTTTATCTTTTAATAAGTATACAATACATAAAAGCTACTTTTAAATGTGCTAATCCATCTTTTCTTATATAATATGCAATTCCATTTTTAATACTGGTCCTTTAAGTATTCCTCTCCAAATGAAGAGAGCAATGAAATGGTACTATATACAACAGAGCTATTAACTGCATTAGGGTGAGAGAAATGGCAATGTCTTATAAAATAATCAAACATAATAAATCAAAGTTAAACACCATTTCCTATTTTTTGGGGAAAAAAAAAAAAGAGCAACCTAACAGATGATACAAAAACTGTTTTAACACTTCTAAGATTAAGATTTCTTTTCTGTGCCTTGTGGACTTTTTTGTGTGTGACATTTGGCGCAGAGATAGTCTATCCTAAGTATCCTAACTGATTTAAGATACATTAGAAATTATAAACTAAGATAGAATGAGGATGGTGCTAATACGATGACAACTGTTTATACAGCGTGCATATAGGAATGTTCTTCCTGGTCAGCCTGGAAATCTTTCAAACTTCTCACACAAGCAAAAATCCTGTATCTTCACCCTTCTAAAGCAAAGGTTTTCAACTGGGTTTTAGAGAACTCTATAACCCTGCAGTATGTTTCAGGGGTCTACAAAAGCAATAGAGTGTTTGCCTCAAACAATGAAAATTTAAATACACTAAGAACCACTTCTGAGTTTTAAATATTGTATTAGGATCCTTTATGATTATTTGAAATAAAGTATGTCATGGCTAAAATAAAATTTGAAACCAATTTTATTGTAATGTATGTACATTACAAAAATTTACCAATATCATAAAAGTCTACATTTACAAAGTATGAATTTTTTTTTCTGCTTGCTTCTACTAAACACAGTAGCTATCTACCTTTTTTCTCCCTATCCTGACTATAAAAGTGAGCTACAGAGACCACTCAGTCAGATTTGTAGCTCTGGCAAGACTTTGGACTAAACAGAGATGGAGATTGACAGAAGAAAGCACAGCTTTCATTCTTTTTTGCAGGTCAAATTTTACAAAAAACCTTCTGACTACTAAATGCACTGCTAATTGTATGGATATATCTCATGGTCTCTAAATTTCAAAAGTTACTTAAGTAGGGGGAAACAGTACAAATACAAATGAAAGAAAAATCAACATAAACACAAAAACTATTAATAGTCAATTTTGTAGTTGGATAGTCACAACTGAAAAGCTTAGGAACAAACCAGGGAAAAGTAGAAAGAGTCAGTAATGGTTTTAATTTTAGTTTGTTTTTAAAGGAAGAAGGTGTAATATAGCAAAAGGAAAAAGAAAAGAAAATTTAAACAGTAGTAATGATTCTAGAAAAAGCTTATCAGGAGATGATTATAATATAAGTTGGAGTATATGATAACATTTCACTGGATGGGTGATTGAATTAGATTTTTTAATGGTTCTTTTAAATCTTGAGATTCTAAGAAAATAAGCTTTCTAAGAGGAAGGTGAAAATCAAAGTATTGGTAAAGAATTTAGGAACCAACCACTAGAAGCTTTAATCTGATTTGGGAGCAAGAGAGAATCACTTACTCTTTAGAGAATAAAAATAAAGCTATCAATGCACAAGACACATTGACTACTGTCCTGAATAAGCCAAGGAGAAAGGGGAGGGCAGAAAATTGAGGCTGAATATAAAGAAAGGACAGCAAAGGGAAGCAGAAGATATTACTACCATATCCCAAATAGAAAAAGCAAGAATTTTCAAGTATACTGCTCAAGTTTATTGTAAGAATTGTAACTTAAATCAAGGACCCATTCAAAACTTTAGTTCAGCAACAGGCAGTGTTGTATGGCAGAGGACAGTATACCATGAAGGCAGAACAGCTTAGTGATGCAGAGCCAGAGCTTTGGAGAAGGACCCCTTGGTTTACTTACTTAGATCCCACCTTTGACACTCACGTAACACATTCTGTGCCCCATTTATAAAATGGAGCTACTGATATTACCTATGTCATAAGGCTCTTGCGTGCTTTAAGAGATCATACTAAAGGCTTAAATGAGATAATCCCTATAAAGCTTTAGAACACTTTCTGGAAACTAGAAATCACCCAGTTATCTAAGAGTAGTAGAATGTAAAACAAAAACATTAGAGAACTAATGTTTTAGCTCCCACAAATCAATCTCTCTCTCTCTCTCTCTCTCTCTCTCTCTCACGCACAGATCGAAACACATCTATTTGCAATCAGTTTAATGAAACCATTCTTAGATCTGTTTTTATTTTTGACCTGAAAGATCCTTGGCAAGGACAAATGAAACAAAATATTCTTCACTTTGGAATTCTTTCAGCTCAATTCACCATTAAAACTACCATCAGTCAGCCACCTTCAAACTCAAAGCCCAAGTTAGCACATATTGTGAAAAGCCAGTAAATTAAGCCTCCAAAGTTATGCATTATATAGTAGCAATCTTGAAATACTGCAATGAAATAAAAAGCAGAAAATGGAAATGTAATCTGAGTCTGAGTCCTACGGCATGATAGAAGAAAACTAAGTAAGGTTCTGGTTCCCAGGTCTTCCACAAACTAGCCCCCTAACCTTTGGAGAGTCCCTTTAGCCACACACTCTGGACCTCCTCTGTCACCAAAGGTACTTTCTTCCATGTCAGAGGCTACTTCTATTTCTAAAATTCTATTATTCTGCAGCTAAGTCATATGTGCTGCCTCTATAATAATAAATTGAAGGCAAACGCTTTTTGTTTTTAGTATCTTCATTTAAGCATAAAGCATCTATCAGCTAAATACCACATATGCTAAAATGCCATCAGGAAATTGGAAAAAGAAAAAAATCAGAATCACTTGAATTTTTTAAATGCTTTTTTTTTTTTTGCTAAAAGCTTTTTCTTAATGAGAAGAAATTGTTATTAACCATGAAATAAACAAATACTGAGTTTCTTTAACAGAGACTGTCCCCAGACCCCCCCCAAAATTCCGTAAATTAGATTTTAATTTTCTCTGTTTTCGTTCTTACAATGAAGTCAAATTAAATCTAAAAGGACTCCATTTTACATATATAAATCAAAGCAGGAATTTGCTTCCTCAGGAGCTTGATATAATTTAGTTACAGGAGAAATTAACTCAAGTATTAAAGAGTGAAATAACAGAATACACTAGCAACATTTATTAGAAACACCGTGCTTTTAAAAAGCTAAAATAAAAAATTAAATAAACTGCACCTTAGGCATACCACATTACGCAAAAGGCTTTTGAGTGTTACTATTTTACAATATATTGGACTTATAACAACCTTGTTCTTAATCACATGGAATCATATTATATTGCTTTTTAAATAGAACACACCCTGTCTCTCCAATTGGTTAAGCTGGATTTTAAATTTGGGTCCAGCCGGAGGTTAGATTCAGCACAACGGGAAACAGAAACAACAATGCATGAGAAAAGAGAGTTGATTACTCACAGGTCCTAGACAGAGAAGGGTGCCATGAGGGGCTGATGGGAATCTCAAATGGCTCCCATGGGGCAACCAGTGAGGGCATGGGGGTGTATACAAGCAGAACAAGAGCAACCTGTGGGCTTGTGCCTTTATTGTGGTCCAGGGTGGTTAGTAGGTTTCCCACGGTAGCCAAGGATTGGTTAGTTTAAAGCAAGCATGTGCAAGGAGGGCGAGGTACTAGGGGTCTGAAGGCAGTGGTTAGTTTATCATTTGAGGCCAGCTGGGGGCTCTGGGTGAGGAGTGTGGGTGGTGGCCACAGATGTAGGTTTGAGTTCGGGGACTTGAGGCTCCGGGGTGGAAAACTTTGTTAACTAGGCCAATGGCAAGAGTAAGATGAATGCTGAGGCAGCACACAAAGAAATTATGTTAGGACACACCCTGTCATGATGTAGTCAATCTTAAAAGTTTTCTAGTGCAGCATGCCCATATGAAAGATAGGTTGATGAATAAGTTTATGCCCTATTCAGGAAGATGAAACAGCTCAATAGATTAAATAAGACTCCTGCCAGTAGCTGAATCTTAACGTCAAAGAGAAGAACACAACTCAAACCAAATGTTACAGGCAAAGGTCAAACAAGAATAATTGAGACCCTAACTTGAAGAGCTAGCTAATAGTCACTCTTTCAGTGTAAATCAGAAGAAAACTCCCTCCTCTTAAAGTGTGACCATAATAACTTCTGTTGAGTTCATTTCAAAAGATACATTATAAAACTGAATGAAGGAGAGCTGAGTCCCAAAATAGCCTTTACAGAAAACCACTTCTATTATGAGACTATGGGCCTTAAGTGTACAACTACACATTAAAAGCTTATTGTTATATCATACTTTAAAATAAATTCTAGACTTACTAAATGTTAAATATTAGCAGAAATACAAATTTTACTAAAAGCATTTCAGTTAATTTTTACAGAATTCTATTATAGCCCAAATCATTTATATAAAAGGAAAAGGAAGTTTACAAAGAATAATTCAGCAATTTATGTTTCCAGAGTACTTTTTTATTTGTTGGCTTGAATGGCTAGCTAGTAGAACCAACTAGTTCTAACAGAGGATTTAACTAACTGGATGAACATATTTTTCTCTATGAACACATACCACCTACAGAATGGAAATACAAACTCAGCTATTAAGAAAATATGGGAAGTGTAAAATAATGCTAAAAGAATAGGAAAGAGACAAGTTGCTTAGTATTTTGGAGGTATTGGAATCCCATCTGGAGAAAAGCCTAGTTTATTTAAATTTATCACGGGAGAACAGGTACATTTGTGTTATAAAAATTGTTCTCCTAGTGTGCTGGCATTTCCTATGTTGAAAATACCACTAATTTAGTTTCTCTTCCTAATAGCCACATTTTTGGACAATGACACTGATATCACTAAATTAACTAAGTAGATCATATGAATTAATATGCGTATGCCCATGGGGTAAATATAATCAGCCAGAGAAACTACCAAGAAACAAATAAGCTAGCTTTTCCTACTCAATTCCTTTTCCTTGTTATTCTGTTAAGATAAAAAAAATGCTAGTAGATAAACTCTGAATCCATCTAACTATAACCTGGGATTGGGGGATGGTGGAGATTAAACAGTACAGCATGAAATATCACAGCAAGAGTTACTATTCTGTAATGATGCTTTATTTATAAATAAATGCATCACTCTCGCACATACTGCCCCCACTCCCCAAACAAGCATATACCATACATTGCAAATAAGTCATTTTCTTTCCTACTTACTACAGAGATCACCATATTTAAAGGCAGCAAATTTCAAACAATTTCTTCCTTGGAGATCATAATAAAGGTATGATTTATTTAACACCTTTCACCAAGTCCCTGAAAGATCTCTAATGTCACATAAATCCATAACATAAGGAAATAAGTAGTGCAAGAGCCCTGCCAGCTACCCCTTATTACAGACAGAATATGACAACTTAAGCAATTTACCCAGAGGTCAGGGAGCTAATTCCTGGCATTCAATCAATAGGTATTTATTAATGGCTTCTATGCCCAGCACTGTGTGCTAAACGCTTGGGAAATACATGGAAAGTACTTTCTTCTTCTTGCTTATTTTTATCATCTCATTTTTACACAAAAGTAAAAATCTTTACTTGTATAATGAATTTTAAAATGTTTAAAACAGTACTGAGATGCTGAGTAAATTTAAGAGTAAAGTGTCTGGGATTTGAAACAGAAAGTCAAGAAGAACTGAGGTCTGGGTTTCCCCACTGTGTGTTCCTTTCACTATATACTTTTTTGTACAAAAAAATACACAATAAATTAATATTTCAATTTTACAGAGAAAACAGATTTAGAGCTAGCTAATGAATTCTATACCTGGCTTCTTTGTAGCTCAGATTCTTCCATCCATAAAATAATAAAAAGCACCATTTTGCAAAACAAATGTGATATATTATGTATCTTATGTGAAAGTAACTTTGTAAAATGCTAAATTCCTCTCACACATTTGCCATCATACATGAGTAACTTGCCAACAGTTATGTGCACTTACACTAAAGGGAGCAAGGAAAAGATGCCAATTAACCAAAATTTCTGACTAACCAAGAGTGAAGTGTTAGAGATATTAAATATAGTGTCTGCCTTCAAGGACCTCTCCGACCATTTTATGGATATAGATCTCTCTAGCAGGGTGTGGATATTATGTCCCCACCACTAATAATAATAGCAAGCAAACGAAGACCTAGAAAAATGAGATTATGATAACATTCTATGACTAAGATGAAAAAAAAGTGATATAAGTTTGGGGGTTTCGTAATTCTCTTACAAATATGGTTTACTTGGACTTCATATTTTAGTTTAATGCTTTTATTATCTCTACACTGTTCATGACTGTAATACTGGCTTCACTTTGATAACATGTTATGGCTATCAAAATCAATGTGTCTAGTGATTTTTTTTCATTAAAAATTTTTATTGAAGTATATCATTCATACATGAACATACATAAGCAATAAGTATATAGTAAAAGTTGTGAATTTACAAAATAAACATGTATAACATCATACAGCATTCCCATATATCACCCCACCACAAATACCTTGCATTGTGAAACATTTGTAACAAATTATGAAACAGCATCAAACTATTACTATTATCTATAGCCCATATCTTACATTTGTTGTATTTTTCCCCACCCCAACCTATTTTTGTTGTTGTTATTCATAAACCATACAATTTATCAAAAGTGTACATCTGGTATAATCGGAGTTGTGCATTCATCACATCAATTGATAGAGTATTTTCATTGCTTAAAAAAAAAACAACCCACTATCCTATCCATATGGTAGTGCCACTAATTACAATCCAGTGATGTGCTTTCACCATTTCTATAAATTTCCAAACATTTACAAACAACTTTTTACCAATTCTGCACAGATTAAACCTCAGTTTTCCATTCTTTAAGAACATTCTATTCTCTGGTGACATATATTATAGCTTTGATCATTATATTTAGCTCATAATAGCACAATCATACAATATTTGCCCTTTTGGGCCTGGCTTGCTTCACACAACACAATGTCCTGCAGGTTCATCCATGTTCATTCATTTTTTTCTTACAGTTGAATAATATATTCCATCATGTGTATATACCACAGTTTGTTTACCCATTTGTCAGTTGATGGACACCTGGGTTGTTTCCATCTTTTGGCAATTATGAATAATGTTGTTATGAACATCATTGTACAGATGTCTGTTAATGTCACTACTCTCAGTTCTTCTGGGTACATACCTAGTAGTGGTATTGCCGGGTCACATAGTAAATCTAACTTTCTTAGGAACCGCCAAACAGACTTTCCACAGTAGCTGTACCATTCTACATTCTCACCAACAGTGAATAAGTGTTCCTATCTCTCCACATCCTCTCCAATGCTTGTAGTTTTCTGTTTTGTTAATACTGTTCATTCTAGTAGGTATGAAATTATATCTCCTTGTAGCTTTGATTTGCTTTTCCCTAAGAGCCAGTGATGTTCAACAATTTTTCATGTGTTTTTTAACCATTTGTATTTCTTCTTTAGAAAAAATGTCTATTCAGATCTTTTGCTCATTTTTTAATCAGGTCATTTGTTTTTTTTAATTGTTGAGTTGTAGGCTCCCTTTTTATATCATGGGTATTAGACTCTTGTCAGATGTGTGATTTCCAAATATTTTCTCCTAGTAAGAATCCTGCTTATTACCCTCTTCACAAAATCCTTTGAGGTACGGTAGTGTATCATTTTGAGGAGGTCCCATTTATCTATTTTTTCTATTGCTGCTCATGCTTTGGGTATAAGGTTTAAGAGGCCTCCACCTACTACAAGATCTTGTACATGTTTTCCTACATTATCTTCTAGGAGTTTTATAGCCCTAGCTTTTATGTTTAGGTTGTTCATTCATTTTGAGTTGATTCTTGTATAGGGAGTGAGATATGGGTCCTCTTTCATTCTTTTGGTTATGGATATCCATTTCTTCCAGCACGATTGTTGAAGAGATGGTTCTGTCCCAGAAAAGTGAACTTGATAGGCTTATTAAAAATCAGTTGACCATAGAGGTGAGGGTGTGTTTGATTCCACTGATCACTGTGCCTATCTTTATGCCAATACCATGCTGTGCTTTTTTAACATAATTTTTAGAGACATTTTAGACTACAGAAAAGTTACATCAAAATATAGGGGACTCCCACGTCAATACCACGTTGCTTTGACCACTGTAGCTTTATAATACACTTCAAGGCCAAGAAGCCTGAGTCCCCTGACTTTGCTCTTCTTTTTCAGGATGCTTTTGGCTGTTGAGTACCCCTCTCCCTTCCAAATAACTTTGGTAATTGACTTTTCTATTTCTGTAATGTAGGCTGATGGAAATTTTTTTTTTTTTTTTTT
>JAQZBX010061667.1:0-17045 GCA_029593785.1 Cabassous unicinctus
ATACAAAAGTTCCTGCATTCCACCTGCCCTTGGCCCCTGTTAACTTCTAAACTACTTATAGTATATATTAATTTGCTTATTCTAGATATTTTATATCAGGGGAAAAACACAATATTTGTCCTTTTGTAAATATACAGATTATAGATTGAACTTCAAGGAATGCTTCTCAGACTGCAAAACTGGATCAGTAAGGGTGGCTCTTCAGATCATGCTGCCCTTGCCATGACAATGAAACTAGCAAATATTAGAGTGCTAGGCCATTCCAAGTGTTTGTGGGGAATGTGTGCCTAGAGTAAGCCTTATGCACTATTGTTGGAGGCTAAATGCTGCTTTCATCCTATAGAGCAATCTGGAAAATTCAGGGAAATATGGCACAATTCTGCTCTTTGGTATATATCCTAGAGAAATTCTCTCAGATGTCTGCAGGGGACAATTATGTGTGAAGATGGTTACTAAGGGGCAATCTGTGAGTCATCAATGAGACAGCGGATACTTAAGGTGTGGAAGAAGCTTATCAGAGGAGAATATGCCCGGGGTGGAAGCAGCAGATGAAATATACACATAGAGACCTTAGATATTTGCAAAATAATGGGAAGTAATGAATACAATCTAATGTGTTTTTTATTTCACCTATCATGTTTTCATTCCCATGAGCTCTGTTACTTTTCTATTCAGGTTTTCAAATTCTTCTTTGTGCTCACTCAGTGTCTTAGTGTGCTTTATCTCTTTAGCCATATTTTCTTCCAACTCATTAATTTGATTTTGGAAATTGTATGAATCTTATTGATTTGTTGTCTCTCTGGGGCTTTAATATATTCCTCTGCTTGTGCCATTTCTGCTAATTTTTTTTCCTACTACAATTGTTTATTTTTTTAAATTATTTTTTCTTTATTTTTAAAGAAGCTTTAGATTATATAAATGTTACAGCAAAAATATAGGGGATTCCCATACACTCCACCCCTCTCCCTCCCACACTTTCTTTTATTTTCTTAGTATGACTTGTAATTATTAGCTGATGTCTAGGCATCTGATTAGCATGGTGAGTTCACTAAAATTCTCAATTTCTCTCTCCTTCTAGGGATTTAGTGGTGGGAAGCTGTGTATTATTGTTGTTCTTTGATTCTTGGTTCAAACTATTCTGGTTCTTTAGGATTTTCCCTGTTAGTTGCTCAAATCTGGGCCCTGGACCCAGTAATGGGTTGCAGACCTGCTTTCTAGGGCCTTGGGGACAGAGTCTGTAAGGGCTGGAAAAAGCCTCTCATTTATTCTTGATTTCCTCACAGACACTTCCTTAGTTTGCCAGCAGATGGCGCTCTTTGGCAGCCCTCTCAGTTCAATGCTTGGTCAGAGTGTGTTTGTGGCAACACAGTCTATATCAACGTGACAGAAGTTCCTAATTGGAGGCTAAGAGCCTCATAATTCAAACTTTCTCAGAGGGAGTTCCCCAACCTTTGCTGGCAGCCCCCTCCTTTTTCCCAGGTAGGAAGTAATTCCACTCCCCTCTGTGTCTTCAACAACTAATTCCGGTCAGTAGAGAGGAAGATTGAGAGGGTCGGATCTCTTTAGTCCTTGCCAGCTTCCAAGGCAAACAGTGGTGCGGCCCCACCCAGCCTGGAAGGGCTCATGGGACACAGCAGACCAAATTTGTGGGTCAAAGCTGAGTCAGTCTTAGGCTGTGTCCCTCTCTCTCCCCTTTCCTGGGTAGGTGGATCCCTGGGGCCCCTTTTGTCTGTAGCTGCCTCCAGCCCCAAGGCCTGAGAATTCAAAATTGTCGATAGGATGGGGGAGAGTGCCGGCAGCTCCAGCTGCAGCTTTATTTCACAGTTTTGCCATCGCGATTCTTTTCCTTTGCCCCTCTCTCTTCTGGGTGGTGTCCAGCCTTCCCCTGGTGTCCTTAAACCCTGGAACATATTTTTCCAGGCTGTTTCTGCCTGTCCGCTAGCTATTTTTCTGGAAGAGGAGAGTCCATTTCTCTCTAGTCTGTCATCTTCCTGGATGTCTGACCCATGAGAAATTTTGAAACAAAGGATTCAGTTAAGACATGCCTGGACTCCTAATCCACAGAAATTGTGAGGTAATAAATGTGTGTTGCTTTACGTTGCTAAGTTTGTTGTAAACTGTTATACAGCAACAGATGACTAATACAGATTTTGGTACCTACCCTGGGCTTTCCAGGAGTCTACATGTACAGCACAGTACTCAGGCCTCTATGCTCAAGATCCAGGGGGAGCTTCCAAAGGAAAATGACTAACCCCTTACAAATAGCCTAGTTCATATGTCTATTATGCATATCATTCATTCATTCAACACATACTTACTGAGCACTACCATGTGCCAGCCATTTGTTGTGTAGGGGCTGGGTTACAGGCATGAACAAGGCAAAGTTTTTGCCCTTATGGAGTTGACATTTTAGAAAGGGGAAGTAGTCAAAGGACAAGTGAACAAATAAACAAATAAATAAAAGGTAATTTCAAGTTGTAGTAGGTATACTATGCAGTAAATAAATAGGATGTTGAGATGGAAGTGATTGGGGGAAGGTGCTGTTTTAGGTAGAGGAGTCCCTCTGAAGAGCTGACATTGAAGCAGAGACTTGAACATGAGAAGCAACCAACCATACAAAGTGCCAGAGAAAACAGCAAATGCAAATGCCCTGAGACCTACCAAGTGCCCTGGTTTGAGTCTTTTGTGGACCCCAGAAAATTATGTTCTTAAGGTAACCCATTCCTATAAGCCTATTTTATGTGGGACTTTTTGGTTAGATCACTTTTGATTTGATCACTTTAGAGCCTTTGATTGGACTACATCAGTGAGGTGTGACCCAGGTTGGGTCTTGGCCTTCTTTCTGGAGTCTTATATAAGCAGAGAACTGAATGCAGAAACAGAGAAAAAGAGAGCTGCCATTTTTACCCTGCCATGTGAGGAAGTACTCCAAGATTGCCTACAGCCACAGAAAGACAGAGAAACCCTGAGAGGCTAAGAGAGAGGCCGGAAGCTGGAACCAGTGGAGTAGCCTGAAGTTGAAGTGGCCTCAGAAGAGATGAGTCATATGCCTGATTGCCCACAGCTGAGCTCGGGGAGAAAGAGCGCCTGAAGGAAAAATGCCATTTTGTTTTGCCACGTGGCAGGAGTTCAGGATTGCTGGAAAGTGACCTTTGTTAAGAAAGCATCTCCAATGATGTCTTGATTTGAACATTTTCACAGCCTTGGAACTGTAAGCTTTTACCCTAATAAATTCCCTTTATAGAAGCCAACACATTTCTGGTATATTGTATTGGCAGCCTGTGGCAAACTAAAACACCAAGGAACAGGATGGGGGCCAGTGGGGTTAGGATCAGTGAGTAAGGGAGGGGAATACGTGGGGAGGACAGAGAGTTAGGTGGTGCCACATAACTTAGCACCTTGTAGACCATAGTCGGGGGTCTAGTTCTTATTCCTGGTGCACATAGCCATGGAAGGGTTTTAGGAAGGGGAGTGATGTGATATGATATTCAGAACAATCTACCACCCTTCCTTCAGCATTTATTTCACTTATCTGAGTCAGTGATGAGTCATGGAATGGAAACAAACCATGAGTTCTCTGGAAAAAAGCAAAACAGGGCTAAAGTCCTTGTATTTATTCCCTTACTTGCTCATCGTCCTTTTTCTTAAATAGTCTTGACCTGGAGACTTTAACTGCCCTCCCAGATGCTGCCAGATGCAACAACAAAGTTGACCAAGACAGCTGTTGCTGTGGGCTTTCCCACACATGAAGCAATCCTGATTGGACCTTCAAGAGCAGGGACAATTCCAGAGTCATACCACCCAGCCCTTGTCATCAGGGTTACACTGAAGCATCACAGCCACTTGTCACCAGATAGTGACCGAGCAGAACAGTCTCTCCCATCCTGTCTTCTACTTCTCACTTTGGTTTTTTGTTTTATCTTTAAAAAGAGTTAAGAAAAATTCAGCAAACTGTTCATGTATGATATGTGCATTTTTCTGCAAGTATATTATACTTCAACAAACAGTACAAATGAAAGGATATGTGAAATTTCTTAATGGAAATAAAGCCTTCCAAATTGATATGCTTTTTACTCATGAGCTTTTAAAAATCTTCTCCCCAAGATTTCCCCTCCACACCTATATAATTTAGCTAAATAGTTCATGCAGTGTTTTATGGCTCTTTAGAGGTTTCTCTCTGTGATAATTCCTCATCAAATTGCCAATAAGAGTACTAGACAATAGCCCCCACATGGGCTCTGGTGACCTTCGGGTCCTCAGATTTACAGAGTCTGCTTAGGTGATATTGAAAACTCCTCTCCCATCTCCTGACTCCCTCCTCAAAGGTCATTCCATGTGGTCCCTTCCTGGCTGGCCCGCCTTCCAGTAGCCAGCACTGTGCTTTTTAAAGAGACAGTGCTATTTCAGAATTCTAACAGGGAAATTGGGGTCCTTTGAGATTCCACAAGCTAGATTTATTCAATCATAATCACTTGACAATTCTGATTGCTCATTATGTGTATTCGCTATTGTCTGAGTGGCTCCAGGTGCTGATGTGCAATGGGGAAGAGTGATAATATCTTTTTTGTGTCAGTGAAATGGTCTGTAAACTCCTAACTAATTAATACCCATCTGATGTTCACATTTCCTCATTCAAGCAAACTAGAAGGCTATTTGTGACAGGTTTCTTTCTAATCTAGAATATAGAAAGCTACAGTGCAGGTCAATTTCTGACCCCTATGTTCTCAAAAGCTCAAAGAAAAAGTTATGTACTGGGGAGGAATTCAGCCCAACCAGTTAATCCCTAATGCCTGACCTGGTTTTGCCTTTTCCCTATATGTATACATATCATCACTTTGGCCTCAAAGAAAGCCCCTTTTATTCCAACAGGCATGTCTCAATCTGTTGTTGAGGTTGTCTAAGGTCTATACTTAAGGTTATAGTGAACTTTTGAAACAAGAATTCATTATTTGACCTATTTTTCAGAATTAACATGTTGGTAAAAGGCAAGTAAGCCTCCTTTCCTTGGTTACTCTCTTCTCTTCTTTTTTGACTACTTTAACTGCTTTTAACTCCTTAAAGTTGTCAGTAGTTGCTCCTACATTTCCAATTTGCTTATGCTGCTATTTCTTGATTTAACACCTCTACAGACATTACCTGTTAAGGAGCATTCTTGCACCACCTATACCCCTCTTCTCCATCTTCCTAATATAATTACATCATTTTAAATTAAATCAATAATTAGGGTTTACATTAATATGACTATGTAAATATCCTCTGCTAGCCAAGTAATATATTATGATTACATCTCCTCTTATAAACCTTTGTGTTTCCTGGAGTTTCTAATTGCCTATCTTTTTTTTTTCACCCTAACTGCCATCTATATTTCCTTAATTCTTTCCAAATATCATATCAGTTTTTATACCAAGGCTTCCTCCCCGTTTTTGTTTTTGCTTTTTTCTTGTTTCCAGAGTCTTTTATCCCCATGCTCCAATCTGGTCTGATTGTTCTCTAGGCCTGCTACACAGCTATTGCCTTGCAATTTCCCTTTTTTGTTTCCTAGATTTTATGACTTCTGCTTTCTTAATTTTACTCTTTGTTTTTCTGGAGTATATAATGAAGTGGCTTTACACCTAAGTAAACTGCATGAGAAATGAAATTTCTGACTACTTGCATGTCTGAAAACACTGCACTCACAATCAATCAATTTTCTGGTGACATATGGAATTCTAGGTTGAAAATAACTTTCTCTTAAAATTTTAAAGGTGTTGTCACATTGTCTTTTTCACCCAGTGTTATTTTTGAGAAAACCAATGTCATTCTTATTCCTAATCCTTTGTATCTGATCTGTTTTTTCCCCTCACTGGAAGCATTTAGAATCTGTCTTCTCTTAATTCCTCATGTTGTAAAATTTCAGAAGGATGTATCATGGTAAGACTCATTTTTCATTCATTTTTATAGTCACTCAATGGGTCCTATAAATCTACCCAAGAAAAATGAAAGCTTATTTTCACATAAAGATCTCTACACAATGTTTATAGCAGCTTTATTTATAACCACCAAAAATTGAAAACAACCCAGATGTCCTTCAACTGGTGAGTACGCAATCAATAGAATATTATTCAGCAATAACAAAACGGAAAGAACTATTGATTCACACAGCATGGGTGAATCTTAAATGCATGTTGTAGAGTAAATTATATATTTGTGGTTAAAGGGGGAACTTTTAGGTTGTATAGATATTAGAATAAAAATTTTTAAAAACAAAAAAACATAAGGACTATACAACAAAATTGAACTCTAATTTAAACAAAGGACTATAGTTAATAGTGCTATTATAATATTATTTTTCATCAGTTGTAACAAAGGTACCACACTAATGCAAGGTGTTAATAATGGGGGGGCGGGTAATATGGGAATTCTGTATTTTCTGGATGATTTTTCTGTAGATCTACAACTTCTCTAATTTAAAATATTATATTAAAAATACTCTTCAGAAGAATGTTATAGAATCCAGAGTCCCCAAAACATAACATTCAAAATTCCAGAACACAATCCCAAATTACTCAACATAAAGAGTCAGGAAAATGTGACCAACTCTCAAGTAAAAGACCATCAAAGCAGACAAATTCTTAGATGACCCATAAGTTGAAATTTGCAAACAAGAATTTTATGAGAGCTATTATAATTATGTTCAATGATATTAAGAAAAATATCCTCACAATGAATGAAAAGATGGGCAATCTCAGTACAGGCAATAGGGCCAATGGTGCTACAGCATGCTGGCTGTGTGAAGGATATACCAAGTGGAGCAATAATTACCAGAGTAATGTGAGTGGAACCTAAACAGACACAATTAGCATTATGGCCTGCTCTCATAGAGAGACAACATGTGTGGTATTGTAAACCTGGAGTTTAGATCTATTAACTACAGCTCCAAGAGGAACTTGTGCATTGATTAGTATTAAGTGTTGTACCTATATACCTGATGAATATAATATCTCTTCTATTCTAGATCATATGCAGAAGGATATTGAACATGTTAAAAGTCTTTGTAAACTTAATTCATTTTCTAAGTAATTAATGAATGTGCCTATAAGATAAAAGAATGGCTCCCTTAAGTTGCCTATATTTTCTTTGTGAGTTTATGTCTGGGGCAGTGCCTTTCCTCATACCTCTCCTAGCTGTCCTAGGCATAATCATGGCTGCAGGAACTGGGGGTGGCAGTTTCCTAGATAGCATTTGAAACTTACAAGATCAAGCCCATCAGTGTTGGGAGGATGTAGCCTCTGGAGGCACCTGGCCATTCATATTCCCATGGCCCAGTATATCATGGCGGTCCCCCTTTTTGACACTGCTTACCACCATTTTCTTTATCCTTTTAGTAGGACCCATGTATCTTCAAAATTCTAACTTAAGTTTATTTCTTCCAGAATCAATGCCTTCCAGAACAAGCTATTAGTCATGCAGGGATTTCATCCAGTTCCAACGATGGTGCCAGAACCACCTTCCCTCAACCTCAATAGAATAGACAGAGAATGTCACACCTCGTCAGGCAGAGTCTACTGCCCCTAACCAGTATGAAGAAGCTACAGAAGAATGACCATTGCCCTTCAGCTCCCCCTTAAGAATAAGAGTGTGAACTCTCTGAGGGAGTAGTTGAGGAAAGTTAGTATAGGAATCAGGGAAGGCGGCTGGTCAGAATAAAGCCCACCAAAGACCCTGGTCATGAGGTCCAGTTTGAAAGTCCTGGACTACTTTGTTACCCATGGACTAGTTTGGAACAAGACCTTCTCATTTAAGACTGAGATTCAGCTGCCATCTTTCATTGAGAGTCATAATTATATTTTTTCCCTTGTAAGGGAACAGGTTAATAAGCCCAGGCCTTTATTAGGATATGCTGTACATATCCTAATAAAGTTTAGGACCACTGGTTTAGGATGGTTAACAGCTGAGTCTGTCACCCTAGATCACATCACCCCTGGTTTATGGAGCAACAAGAGGGAATCCATGATGTGGGGTGGTTACCCCCTGAGTTGTATAACTTTACTATCAAGGCTAGATATAAAATGCACCCCTTGGTGGTTCTACCCATTGACCATTTTTGTGCCTTGTGGAACTGCAATAGTCATTGCAAGACACATAACAGCTTTAGCTGTTGTTTTTCATACTGTTGTTCTGATATGTGGATGTAATGCTTGTCCTATGGTCAACATAGGCCACTACATGGAGATGGATTGTGAGGACCCAGGCCCCTCCCCAAGTCCTCAGCACATAGCTGCCAGTGTGACCTAGACATAAGTTAAAGGTTAACAACCCTCCCCAGAGGGGAGAGAATGTGCAGATGTTTTGTAAACTATAATCTTCCCAAAGCAGGAAACATCCTTGGTAAACATCCTTCTTATGAGCATAGTGAAAATATCACAACATCCCATATGTACACTTCACATGACCCTAGCAGGAATGGAATGCTCTTTTTCTGAAACCCCTTATATATCACCCCTCATTTTCTCATCACCTCTCATTTTCTCATCTCTTTGCAGAGTGCTAACTTCATTCATTTATTTGACTGGCCACAGTCAAATATTCTCTCCTGTCCATAAGTCCCAATAAAGCTTATGCCTGACTAAATGCCAGGTGTGTTCTTTGGCCTTGTGGCCTCACCAACTCGTGTCCTTCAGGAGTTGGGCTGTAACATTATAAAAATTAACTATGTGGATATTCTAAAATAAAAAAAACACTCTATTTAAAAGAAAATTTTCACTGATTGGCTTAATAGCAAATAGAGATGACAGAGGAAGGAGATGGTGAACTTGAAGATAGAACAACAAAAATTATCCAATCAAGATATCAAGAAAAAATATTAAGAATGAACAGTACCACTGTAGCAGTTTGGCATTGTTTATGAATTCCAAAAATAGATATTGATTATGTTTGTAAACTGGTCTGTTCTTTCTGGTGTGACACACTTTGACTGTATTAGAATCAGCTGAGAGGACTTTGATTAAATTGTCTTTAGATTAGGGCATGCAGGGTTGAGTTCCTGCCCTCCTTGGTAGGTTATATAAATGGACACACAATCAAGGACACACGGAAGTAGACACACCAGAGAAGAACACAGAGGAATAGAGACAGTTCCATAGACACAGCAGAGGCCCTGGGAAGAGAGATGAGCTTGATAGCCTACAGCTGCAGCTGAGCTGAGAGAGAAATGGGGCGGGCAGGAATGAGGCTTATCCCAGCCTACAGCTGAGATTGGAAGAAGCTGGGACAACGGAGCCTTAAGAGGAAGAGGGAGGCTGAACCATTGCAGACGTCAGCAGTCATCTTGCTCCAACATGTGGCAACAGACTTTGGTGAGGGAAGTAACTTACTCATTATGGCCTTGTAACTGTAAGCTTCTACCCCAAATACCCTTTATAAAAGCCAACCTACTTCTGGTATTTTGCATCAACACCCCTTTGGCTGAGTAATACAACCACTGTGACCTGTCGTATAATACCAAAGGTTTAACATATATGTAGTTAGCATCACAGAAGGAAAGAGAGAATGGGGCAGAAAAATATTTGATGAAATAATGGCCAGAAATTTCCCACATTTGGTGAAAGATATAAATTTAGAGATTCAAGAAGCTCAGTGACCTCAAAGCAAGACAAATATGAAGAAAACCATGCCTTGGTACATCAGAAGCAAATTGAAGGAAACAGAAGATAAAGAGAAAATCTTGAAAATAGCCAGAGGAAAATGACTCATTACATTCAGATGAACATCAAGTTGAATAACTGCTGCCTTCTCATCAGAAACTATGGAGACCAGAAAACATAGCAAATTATCTTTTAAATGCTGAAAGGAAGAAACTGTCAACTTAGAATTCAATACTCAGCAAAATAAAGGTTAGGGCAAAATAAAAGACTAAATAAAACTATGAAATTTTGTTACCTGCAGACCTACACTACAAAAAAAAAAATGATGAAGTTTTTCACAATAAAATTAAATACTACATGGAAATGGAAATCTTCCAGAAGTAATGAAGAATAGCAGAAATGGCAAATATGCCTATAAAAGACAGTATATTCCTCTTAATTAAAAAAAATATATAACACCATTTGAAGCAAAATTATAGCATTGCCTTGTGGAGCTTGTAATGAGTGTAAATATAATACATATGACATCTCTACCATGAAGAATGGGATTGTATAGGGGTAAGGAGAAAAATAGGGATGTATGTGTGTGTGTCCATTTATATTACATGAAGTGGTACAATATTAATGCTATGCAGACAGTAAAAAATTATAATCTCCAGAGCAACTACTGAGAAAATAATACAAACAAGTATAGCTAAAATAGTCACATTAAAATAAAATTCTAAACAATATTCAAATAATACAAAAGCAGGAAAAGAATAACACAGAGAAAAAAAAGTCAGAGGACAAGCAGAAAACAATAAAATATCAATTATTTCAATAAATTAAAATGGTTCAAACACTCCTATTAAAAGACAGATATTGTCAGAATAGATTTAAAAAGCAAGACTCAATATTATGCTGTAAGAACTCTGGAGTGGCTATACTTATATTAAATACAATAGTCTTCAGGACAAGGAATGTCACCAGGGATAAAGATGGACATTTTATAATGACAAAGGGGTTAACTAATCAAGAAGGCACACAATAATAGAGCAAAAACTGACAAGACCAAAAAAGGGAAATAGACAAACACAATATAATTATAGAAATACCATATGACCACCCACTCTAGGTATATACCCAGAATAATTGAAAGCAGGGACTCAAACAGATATATAAATATCGATGTTCATAGTGGCATTAGTCACAATTGCCAAAAATGGAAGCAACCCAAGTGTCCATCAACTGATGAATGATGGATAAATTAATTGTGGTATATACACAAAATAGAATATTATTCAACATTAAAAAGGAATGAAGCTCTGATTCATGCAACAACATGTATGAACCTTAAAGACTATGTTGAGTGAAATAAGCCAGACACAAAAGGACAAATATTGTATGATCTCATCAATGTGAAAAAATTAGAAGCAAACTCATAGAACCAGAATCTAGAAATAGGTTAGCAGGGGCTGGGTTAGGGGTAAGGAACGGGGAGTTAATGCTTAAGTAGTACAGCATTTCTATTGGGGTTGATTGTAAAGTTTTGGTAATGGATGGTGGTGATGGTAGCACAGGATTGTAGGTGTAATTAACAGAACTGGATTATATATGTGAATGTGGTTAAAAGGGGGAATTTTCAGTCATATATATGTTACTAGAATAAAAATTAAGAGAAAAAACATAGGACTGTACAACATAATGAACCTGACTCTAAATGATGGACTATACTTAATAGTACAATTATAAAAATGTTCTTTAATGAATATAATAAAAGTACCTCACCAATGCAAGGTGATAATAGAGTGGTATATGGGAACTCTGTATTTTATATATTTTATGGATGATATTTCTGTAAACCTATAAATTCTCTAAAAAAATTTAATAAACACATACACACAAAAATAATAGAGCAAAAACTCAAAAAATGGCAGGACCAAAAAAAGAGAAATAGACATCCACAATTATAATTTTAAGATTTCAACAGTAATCTCTTAGTAATTTATAGAATTAAACAAAAGTAATCAATAAATACATGATCTGAACAATACCATCAATGACTTTGATATAATTAAAATTTATATAACAAACCATCCCAACAACTGCAGAATACACATTCTTATCAAGTGCATAATGTGCATTTATAAAGATAGACCTCATGTTGGGTCACAAAACATGTCTCAGTACATTTAAATGGACTGAAACCATACATAATATGTTCTCTTAGCAAAATGAAATTAAATTAGAAATCAATAGTAATAAAATATCAAGGAACTCCCAAAATATATGGAATTTAAACATCAAACTTCTAAATAGTTCATAGGTCAAAGAAGTAATCATAAGGAAATTAGAAAACATTTTAAACTGAATGAGAATGAGAATGCAATTTATCAAAATTTGTGGAATCCATCTAAAGCAGTGCTTACAGGGAAATTTATAGATTTAAGTGGTTAAAATAGAAAAGAAGAAAGGACTAAAATTAATGGCCTAAGATTATATCTTAACAAACTACAAAAGGAAGAGTGAACTAAATCTGAGTAAGTAGAAGGAAAAAGAGAGATAAAAAATAAAGAACAAAAATCAAGGAAATAGTCTTTCCCTGCCCCACTCAGCCAGGGGCTGATGAGTGGTCCTGTGTTGCTGCAGATGCGAGACCCAGTGCCTGCAGCAGGGCTTCATGCTGCACACCAAGTATCAGCTGGTCTTATCCCTTCCCCGCCTTCCAGTTCAACATGGATGAACCCGAAAAACGTCATGCTGAAAGAAGCCTTACTCGGAAAAGAACATACCATATGATTCCACTTATATAAAGTTTGGGAACAGGCAAAACCAATCTATCATGAGAATCAAAATATTCATTGCCTTATAGAGGGGAAGAAAGCAGGGATTGACTGGAAATGGGCATAAGGGAACTTTCTGGGATGATGGCATTGTTCTATATCTTGATAGGAGTTTGGATTATTATATAGGTGTATGGATTTGTCAAAACACTTAATTGCATGTAAATTTTACTCCAAAAGAACAAAACTGTAGGGAAGCGGATGTAGCTCAAGCAGTTGGGCGTCCACCTACCACATGGGAGGTGCTGGGGTGGGTTCCCAGACAAGCAAGACAGAGAGCTGATGTGACGGGCTGGTGTGGCAAGCTGATGCAACAAAGAGACCCAATGACGAAACACAATGAGAGATACAAGTAGGGAGGAGAGGTGGCTCAAGTGATTGGGTGCCTCTCTCCCACATGGGAGGTCCTGGGTTTGGTTCCCAGTGCCTCCTAAAAAGATGAGCACACAATGAACAAGCACAGAGAGCAGACAGTGAGCACAAACAATGAGGTGGTGATGGTGGGGGGAGAAATAAAAATAAATCCTAAACAAAACTGTAAGCAAACATTGAATTCTAGTTGATACACATGCTAAAGTATTTAAAGGGAAGTGTACTTATGTCTGTAATTTACCTTAAATGCATTTTTAAGAGAAAATGGATTAATTGGTGGATAGTGATGAATCAATGAATGCAAATGTGAGAAAAAGCAAGTGTAGCAAAATGCTAATGGTGACTATATGGATATTCTCTATGAAATTATTTTACCTTGGCTGTATGTTTGAAATTTTTCATAATAAAATATTTAGGGGAAAAAACAAAGGCAGAACAGTGTGTGTGACCCATCAGTGCAAAAAAAAAATTTTTTTTTAAGTTTAGAAGTATAAAAATATTTAATGTATATGCCAAGATATATATTAAAAATTTTCTGGAAGGCTACAAGAAAAATACTTTAAAATAAAATGCGGTATATCCATACAATGAAGTATTATTCAGCAGTAAAAAGAAATATTGATACTAGCTACAACATGATAAACCTTGAAAACATTATGCTTAGTGAAAAAGGTTGGTCGAACATAATGATTCCACTTAGATGAAAAGTCCAAAATAGACAAATCTATAGACTCAGAAAGTAGACGCATGGGTTGCCTGGGGCTGCTAGGGCAGAAGGCAAGAAATGGGGAGTGACTGCAAATGGGTTTGGGCTCCTATTTTAGGGTGATGAAGTATTTTACAATTAGATAGTCATGATGTTTGCATAATTCTGAGTATAGTAAAAGCCATTGAATTGTATACTTTAAGTGAATGAATTTTATGGTATTGTGAACTGTATCTGTTTTAAAATAAAGTAAAAAAACTTTAGTAGTATGTATTTACCTTGGGGGAGAGGCTAAGGATGGGTACAGACTTTTATGCCTTTCAAAAATGTTTGAATTATTTTCGATTAGTATGAAATATTTTTCAAAAATATAGTTTTAGGAGAAAACTATTGATAGTTCACCAGAAAATAAGGAACGGGATGCAGAGCCCAATGTGGAGATGGTGGCCAGGATAAGAAGGGATCTCTTCCCAGGGTGTTGGAGAGAAATTTGTAAGGACAGGGGCAAAGAAAGAAAAGTTTATGAAAGTAGGGAATTGGAGTTTATAGGTGATAATCCATTTTCTGCTGAAGTTAGAATGGGATGGGGGTAAGATAGAGAACTTGGAGTAACAGAAGTTGGGGTAGCTCCAAGGTGTATAGGTAGGAGGGGGTGTGGGGATGCAATGATGAATGAAATAAGGCTCTTGTTTGCACAAAGGGAGTAAATTTGGTTCTCTAAATTATCAGGCATAAAATCTGATGCATGTACTCGGGGGCTGCCATCACTGTACATTGATCATTGTTCAGAGCAGTCTGGACTCAAACAGGCATGAGTTAGAAACTTGCTTCAGTCCTTGGTAGTTGTATGACCTTCGGCAGATTAACATCTCTGTGTCTCAGTTGTCTCACCCTTATCAAAAAAATGGAGAAAATAGCTCATACTCCAGGATTGTTGTAAAAATTGAATGATGAATATAAACTTCTTAGCACAAACCCGGCACATAGCATTTGGTAAATGATAGCTATTATAATTATTATCCATTCATATTAAAGTCACTACTATGAAATAAGCATTTATTATAGGAAATAATTGGTTACCACATGCCAGGCTTTGTGCTAACTGCTTTACACAAATTATTTAATGTACTATAACAACATTATAGAATAAGTACTCTTATCAACTGCATTTTACAAATGAGGAAACTTAGGCTTAGATCAATATATTTTCCCAAAGTCACACAGCTGGTAAATAGTAGAACCCAAACGAGCCCAAGTCCCCTCAGTCCATGTCCACTGGCTTCACCTAGGGAGAATTCCGCCAGGGAGAAGTTCTGGCAATGATGAGGGTGTGTGTGGCTGATATCCACTCTGCTTCTGAGGCCTCAAATATCTGGTCAAAGCAAAATTGGCCCTAAAGTTGTATGATGAATTCAGAATATTATTTCAAAAGGGTGAAGGAAGTTAAGAGACAGGGAATCTGAGCATCAGAAAAACTCCAAGACCACAGGCAGGAACCACTCAATACACTGGTCCATCCAATCAATGAATGTGCGTGCCTTGTATAGAAAGCCTTTTAGGTGTGGCTAACAGCATATAGTTATCCAACTTGTTTTTAAAAACATCTGCCTTTGCAAAAATAAATGTGCTTTATGTATTAATCAGAATCACACACACAAAAATCAAATTTTAATTCACCTTAGTTATCCCAAAATTTAGTCTCAGATTTTAAAAAAAGTCTAGTCTCAGATTTTTAAAAATAGGCCTGATCTAATATAAGCCTGCAGGATATGTTACATAAAAGTTCGGAAAATAGGAATTGGACCATACATTCACTTTGCTTCCATTGTTGTAAATATTTATTCACAGACAGGAAGTAGTTATGATAAAGATTAGATATTCCATTGAAATAACCTCTTAAATCTCTTTGAACCCTAAAATTCTTTGTTATTAAGTTCTTCTTCCTGTAACTTACCAAGAGGTTGATTTTCAGATGTTAGAGTTATGTTTTGAAATAAAACATTTCTGAATTGACAAGAATTTCTCCCTCCCAAAACCAGATTTTAACTGAATATGGAACATTAACTGGTTAATTCTACATGGATCCAAATTCATTAGGATTCAGTTGGTCAAGGAAGTAGAGCACACCTAAATGCAATGCTTTAAAAGAAAAGTATTCCATGGCAGATTAAAGATGATCGCCAATTATTTGACAATCTGTCCATTGAGTAGAGAGGTCTATGCCCCCTCTGCTTGAATCTGAGCAGGCTCTGTGATTGCTTGACCAATAGAATATGACAGAAATCATGCAGTGCCAGTTTTGGGGCCCAGACCTCAAAGGGTGGTAACTTCCACTTCCTGTCTCTTGAAACAAATATTCTTAGATTCCAGCCATCATGCTATGAGGAAATCCAAGAAGCCCCATGAAGAGGTCCACATCAAGAGGAAACTATGCCCCTGGATGAAATTACGGCCAACAGCCAGCAGCAACTTGCCAGCCACGTGAATGACCCCTATTGTAAAACTAAATTCTCTTGCCCCACTAGAGACACCCCTGCCGAAGCTATAGGAACAGAGACAGCCGTCTTTGCTAAGTCCTGCCCAAATTGCAGATTTGTGAACAAATTATTGTTGTTGTAAACCACTAAGTTTGGGGGTAGTTGGTTACACAGCAATAAATACTGGAATCCCACAACATTACATACCCTAATCATAAACTGATTTTCTTAAAATGAAAGCAAAAGCCAGAACATATCAGCTCCACTGCCTCAAAGCTAAGTTAGTCAAACCGATCATCTATATGGTTCAAAAAGGCCACGGAGGTCAGAAACAAATAAACAAAAACAGCCAGGCACCTGAAAACTCTTCACTGCTTCTTTATTATTATGCACCCACAGTACAGGACCTCTCACACATCTGTGAAAGGGGTAGGTTACATTTCTCTTTGGGAGCACCTTCATTTTTGTTTCTATTACCACTCTGAAGAAAGTAAATCATTCCCAAAGAAAGACATTTTCAATTCCAAATGTTTAAGACTCAGCTTGCATTTTGTTTTGTTTGAAAAGGAAGTAGCATATTTTAGTCAGAGCTGGAAGATTGCTTTGTGGCATTTTAACTTTGATGTGGATCAGAGTCTTCACTGTCTTGCTGAACCAGTCTCTAATTTTCATATGCAACTTTTCACATCAAGAATGTTTCATTTTTACCTCTACCCACAAACAGATGCTGTTTTAAAAGAACACATACACACAAATTTAAAACCAATCATGGACCATAGCATTTCTAAAGGGTAAAATGAACTTTTGCTGCCCTCTCCTGCTAAAACAATGAAATTCTAAACTACCAAAAGATTTATGAAGCTAAAGCGAAATCTTCAAACTAAAAGCAATGGATATGTCATTCTCTTCATACTTCAATCAAGAAATCAGACAACAACCAGAAAATGTATTGGTGATATTTATATTTGAAAGCTCCCCACTGATACATGAGGCTTGGATTACAACTTATTTACAATGAGTGATTTCAAACAAACAAACAAACAAA
>JAQZBX010061668.1:0-17059 GCA_029593785.1 Cabassous unicinctus
TAGGGCGTTGACTGGGCCACGTCAGTAGGGCATTGAGCCCCACCCCTTGGTGGGTGTGGAATTAAATATAAAAGGCATGGCAAGAACAGAGTTGCAGCAGTTTTTGAGAAGCAGTTTTGATGTTGGAGAAAAGGCCCCAGGAGAAGTGAGCCGTTCGCCTGATAGCCTACAGCTGACCTTGTGGAGGAACCAGGAGCTGAGCCCGGAGAGAGAAATGCAGGCCCGGGAAGAGAGGAACCCCAGAAGCCTGAACCCTGGCAAACGTCGGCAGCTGTCTGGCTCCAACACGTGACAATGGACTTTGGTGAGAGAAGAAACTTAGTGCTTTATGGCCTGGTATCTGTGGACTTCTACCCCAAATAAATACCCTTTATAAAGACCAACCCATTTTTAGTATTTCACATCAGCACCCCTTTGGCTGACTAATACAGAAGGTGACTAGTTTTTACACTTTTACCCTTGGAGGAACACAGTTCCTCGCTCTCCGTAGGCTTTCCCCTCATAAACTCCTGCATTCCACTTCCTAATAAAATCGACACCTACAATACCAAGTGGAGAGAACAGCTCACTGAGAGGCAAACCTCGCTCCGGAGTGTTTCAGTTAAAGCAGCCCCTCTACAACAGAGGCGTCACTCAAGAGGTGATCCCTTTGGCTGAATCACCTTGTTTGTTTATCAGCAGAAATGAAGAGCCCATGCCTTACTGTTAGTTGCCCTGAATTCTGTACCTCAAATATCTCCTCTCTGGAAACTTCGATGCGGCAGTGACCAGCCTGGGGTTGCTGCAGGGAGAGCTCGTGTCTGAGGGCTTTGAGTTTCTGGACCAGGTCTCTCTCGTATCTCTGGGCAGGAAGCTCCTCCTCGTCCACAGAGCCCTCGCTGGGCAGGGGCAGCGGCTGGCTGGGCTCCTTCAGTTGGCACTGGTGGCTGAAAAAGACCAGGAGCATCAACCACTCCCAGAGCCCCGGCCCAGGGGGCTGCGAGCAGTGCTCCTCACGCAGAAGGAGCTAGTTACAAGGTTGTTACGCCGAGCTTCTGGCAAAAATTCCTTCTCTGAAAACCTAACTATGTACATGGATATGTAAAAATTGCTGAGGGCCAAGCAGCAACTTAACCCGTGCATTCTCAGTTCTAGAGATAAAAATCGCAACTGCTACCATTTACCATGGATCTGATATGATCCTGTGAGGCTGCCTGATATGATATTAGAGGCCTCTGAGCAGTGAGAGTTAAATGGCGAGGACGTGAACAATTTAAAAAGGAGGTAAAAGTGGATGTGTGTGAGCAAACAACTTAAATGAAAGCTAATGGTAACCAGTCTTCATTTGAAAAACCAAGAGATTTTTTCATCCGCTCATTTAAAAGCAAAATTCCTGTAAAATAAAAGGACAAGGACTAGCAGAGTGAAGCGGCATGCGTCTTGTTCCACGTCAGCTGACAGTGACAAGAGCTAGGTGTGGGTTTTCTTCTGCGAATGCAACAACCTTGGAACAATGACTGTGGCATCTAAGCTAATTCCCAGCTCAGAGTTATCCAGTAGTGATGGGCACAGGAAAAGCCTCCAGCCAGTGACACAGCCGACTGTAGCGGAGGACTGAAGGGAAATATGGCAGAACCTCATGTTCACGCCTCCTTACAGAGCACTGCAGGCAGAAGCTTTAAGGACACTGCCTAAACTGTCATCTGAGTGAATTTTGTTTAGGCTGCAAATAAGAAAGGTGGCAATCACAGAGGCTTCAGTACTGTTTTACAGGTACTTTAAGAGTTTAAAAGATACAACCATTCACCTAGCATCTGTCATACTTTGCTTCTGCTTCTGCTCCACTAACAGACAATGCAGTAGATAAACTAAGAAAAATGTTAAGTATAGAACATTAAATTGCAAATGTAAGAGGTCAGCATAGGTGAAAAAAAGAGTCTTACTTCATGATGTGGTGTAACCTTGGGTCTGTAAACTGGGTTGTTCGGTTATTATGATCTACAAAATATATTCTCCCAGAAACTGTACTTCTGACTTCCCAGCCCGGTGGCAGTGGTCCGAGTTCATCACAGTTCACACTGTTCAGGTCTCTACCAAAATGGAAGACACAGAGAGGTTTGTCCATCTGATCATGGAGGAGAGTAAGACCCACACGTCCGCCAGAGGAGCCACAGGAGGCCCTGATCAAGGTGCCTGGACTCATCCTGCTACTTACGCCAAACCCCCACTGAGTCCAAGCCACTATGATGAAGCAACAGCAAAGTCCGACAGATAAAAATGGAACTTTCCAAGCTTATAACCAGGATGGGGGGCATGGTCTACCCAGGGAATACCATTTTATAGACAGTAGGAAGTATCTGAGTGCTGTTGGAAAACTACCTTAATTCACAAGATAAATTAAATACTCAAGGTCAGAAAGGTTTCTTGGTTGAAAAGCTCCCAGAGGGCACCCAAGATTTTTAAAGCCGAAGGGGGTACATGCATTCAAAACTGCACAAATAGTTGTACCAGAAAGAGGGCATTCTCGCTGCAGTTAAGCAAGTGTTTCTAATTCTAAGCTCCTGATGGACTATTTCCATCCACTCAGCAGTCACAGGGGAGCAAGCATTACTACCCGAGATGCTCTTCCAATTAGCACGAAAGGCTGACACTGCTTACGGGGGGTGGTACTAGAGAGACACCTCGCTCGCTTGCAGGTAATATTTCCATTCGAAGTATAGATACAGGATGGCAAATTCAACATAAACTTAGAAAATGAAAGACAGGAAGCTTAAACTCAGACAAAACAAATCATGAATGAAGGAAATGAGCATTACTAAAAATGTTATTGGTAGTAATGCTGCTTTAAAAAAAAAGGAAAGCAAAGCAAAGAAAAAAGAAACTTAATTCTTAATTCCGTTACAGGGTGGGGCGGGAGGGTCTCTCTGACCTGGGCTCGGAGGTATGGCCTTGTAGAAGGAATTCGTATAGAAAAGCTTCATCTCCCCCAGGAATGGTCCCCAAGGGACTGAGGCAAGAGGGACAGTAAAGTAGAAGAGAGAAAGGGTAATAGAGTCTTTATATTTTCTTTTTAACTTTTTATTATGGAAAATTTTAAGCATATAAAAAAGTAGAGAGAGAACATAATGAATCTCCATGTACCCAACTTCAACAATTATCAACTCCTGGGTCAATCCTAATTCAAATACACCCCTATTTGCTCCCCCCACCCCACCCCACCCCAATTTATATGGAGCAAATCCCAGGCATCATACCATTTCCATCAGGACTTTTAATTTAAAATGAGAACAACACATCTTCAAGGGTTTTAGCTTTTCAAATAAGGACAACTTTACAAAGCACATCATATTTCATCTAGGGGTAAGGGTCTTTTTTGGTTAAATAATTTGATTTCTATGTGTTTGATCACTTTCTACATGACCCACCGTGTTTCAGCAGCTGCTTTTTTTTAACCAGGTTGAAGCTGGTGTGGGCAGCAGAGCTACGCTTGGAGACACACAGAGCAGACCCAGGTGACAGTCCTCAGGCTCTGTCACTCGTCAGAGTTTACATTTCCACACCAAATAGGCCATATCACCCACAACTGGGAGCTTCAGGCAATGGCTAGAAAAGCAGCTTTGACCATGCCCAATCTGGAAAGCCTACCTTGGAATCCTGGGGTCATGCCACGTGCTAACTCCAGTCTGTGTGTGCAAGAAGTAAACTTGCCCCTGAACTGTTGTTCTTTGCTCTGCACAAAAAATTGGGGAATACAATTAGTTAAATTCAATCTGAAGAAGGGTTTTCAACTGATTTGCTAGACCTGCTAGCTATCTTCACAAAGATTCTACGCTTCTAATCCACATTCTTTAAAGTCACAGAAAAATGCATCTGAGAGGGCAGTGATTAAGCTCTGCCTGACCTCCTCAAGTCACAGGCCTCCACACAAATGGCTGGGCTTCTCTTACTTTCTCCCTAATGCCTGGCAAGACGTCCGCCGCGCCCCAGAACGAGGCAGCTTTCTGCCTGGCACCACCTCCGAGCTGACCTGACTTTGCTATTACTTCTGGGATTGTCTGCCACATCTAGGTATTCCTTCCTCATGGCGTTCTTCTCTCTGTGGCTGTCAAATGAGCGCTCCTTTTCACTTGGGCCTGTGCTGTTCTTTCCACACTCAAATCGGACATGCAGCCTACTCATCAACTTCTTTTCTTTGCTATTAACTTACCTAAAGTTTTCACAAAGTTTCTAAACTGGGAGAGTGGCACAACTGCTTACAATTCAGGATTAGTAAGATTTACTGCCACCTTTTTCTAGCCACTTGCCTCTGCACTGACACCACAGTGTATGGCACAGCCAAATGGCGGCAGTCAAGGCGCGCTCAAAGCCACTAACATCAAAGCTCTGGGAAACACTGCGGGTTAGCTCTCCCGGGGGAGTGAACCTTCTCACCGTAGCCTTCGGGCAGCTCCGGAGACTGGTGGCCGTGCGGTCGGTTCTGGGGTGTCTGGAGTGAACCTCGGACCTCAGGATTTCGAAGGCGCTGCGCCTGAAGTCTTTGATCTTGACTTGGGGACTCCACAAAGCGGCAGTTCCCGCCCCCCGCGGCGGCACCGGTGCTGTCTGTGTAGGGGGCCGGCTCCTCCATGAAGCAGCTGAGCGGCCTCCCGGGCCCCGAGTCTTCATACACGGTTCTGCGGGGGCAGAGCAGAGCCCGACGGGAACACGGGTTCAGGTGTCACCACACTCACATCTCAAAATTAAACAGGATGCTGTCACAAGCGCTTATTTTGCTTTCCTGTAACAGTTTAGAATACCCCAATGCTTACTTTCACAAAATCCCTCTTGTCCCCCTTAAATATTAAGACAGACTCTTTCAAGAGGAACAAGCAGCCCAAAGGAGCCATATTCAAAGTGTCACTGAGGCCACCTGTAAGAATGCATCCTAGGGTAGCATTGAATGAGTGAGAAAAACCAACTTCGCACTATAAGGAGCTCATGAAATGAGCCTTCATGCTTCCTGATTTAAAATCAAATCCAAATACTCCATTTTTGCTGTCATTTTATAGTCACAGAACTCCTGGCTACATAAAATACAGCTATGAACAAGTACTTAAAAAAAAAACTTTTTTAAATGAAAAAGTTTCAAATATATGCACTAGAGGCTAGCGCAATGAATCTCCATGCTCCCGTCACCCAGCCACAGCAACGAGCATCACGGGCCCACGCTGCCAGTTCTTTCCCTCTGCTGGATTATTTTGAAACCAGTCCCAATATTTTATTATTTCACCCTTAAATATTTCAGTATGTATTTCTAAAAGAGAAGGGCTTTTTCCACTATCACAACTAAAAAGTATACAACACATTCTTATTATCCTCAAATACCAGCCAGTGTTCAAATTTCTGTGATTGATTGCCTCATGTCAGGATCCAAAGGTCTGTACGTGGCAGTGAGGAGACACGACCCTTGAGCCTCTTTTAATATTAATTTATAGGCTTGCCTTCCCTCTTTTTCTTTCTTTTTTCCCCTTCAAATATATTTGTTGAGGACACTGGCTCTTCTGCCCTGCAGTGGCCCTTCTGGATGCTGTTTGCTGCATCCCTCGGGGCTATGGAGCACGTTCCTCTGTCCCTGGACCTGCTGGGAAGTGGCAGTTAGACCTAGCGGGTCACTTGGATGCAGACTCCATTTTTTTGGCGAGACTATTTCAGAGAAGCTGCTTTATACTTCTATCAAGAGGTTTTTGTTTAAGCAACTATTAGTGAGTATTGCCTAGATTCATTAATTCATTGGGGATTGCAAAATTGTGGTGTTCTAATTCTATCGTCCCTTCTTCATTACTAGCTGGAAAACTACTCATCAATGATTTGGTGACTCTGAAGTACAGTTCCCACAGGAAAGGCACGGTAAATTCTTGCTTCTTTCCTTTATTTAACAGTTTTCAGAATAAGAAGCTCCCTGGTATCTTCCAAGGTGACCAATGAGTGTCTTTGAATTGTTTTTAGTGTTTTGGGGTTTTTTCCCCTAAGTTTCACTATGAGCTCATGAGTCTTTCCTATGTTTGATATGTTTCAAGCCATTGCAGTTATAATTTGCACTGATGCTCAAACTGTCCCATCTTGGGCCAGTGGAAGCCTCTTCAAATTGGATCCTGAATTTTGGGGGCATAACCTCAAAGAGTCTTTTAACTTTTTTATAAACAGGTAAACTGGATCACAGTTTTATCCCAAAGTCCTTTATTGCATCTAGAGCTTTCAACACAATGAATAAGGTCTGGAGGAAAATTCATATATGCTGAGCGTCTAAGGCAGCAGGAGCTCAGCCGCTGTCACCGGATCATACATACCCTTCATTTTCTAATAGTCCTCTGCAGTCCACCACAGACCCGCCGGTGCCTATTCTGTCTCGTGTCTGTAAACTGACTAAAAAAGAATGCCTTGCATTAAAATCCAGTGTTTTTTTATACAATTATAATATAGAGAGGAGAGCCATAACGAATTTATTGATTATGTACAGTATTATTTTAAAATGAGGCATATATATGCACACACACACACATCCATACATTTGTTTATCTCATGAAGCATTTTGCTCCTCTAGTTGCATACCACTACATATCCCTTGGAATATTCTTTGTAAATGTGGGACAGAAAGAGATGCTGTGTTTCTCATGCTATTCATAAAAATAACAACACAATATTCAATTCCTCTGCTACCTTGTTTTTTAAGATTTTGACTTGTGCTTAATAAGAACATAGCACTGTCAGTATCTGCAAAGTTTAGATGACTCTAAATATATATTCTCTATCCCTACTGTGAATATCAAAGACATTTATAAAGTCTTTTTTATAATAACTGGATGATACAGTTATTCATTTGTTTTCCCTGACACATCCCTCCACAAACAAACAAACAAACAAAAAAAGAAGAAGAAGAAGACAATGACATCACAAAATGAAAAGCACTAAGCAGGAACTTTTCCATTTGTGAGAATCCAGTCTGGTTTATCCACTGTACATTTATTTTGGGGCAAGTCTAGATAAGATAATACCTGAGAGATATGGAGTCCTAAAGTTGCTCTGGTGTGCTGTTGAGAGACTATGTTTACTCTGACTCCTTACAATGCATTTAGTTACCCTAAAATGCTCATGAAACTGGGGTGCACGATAGGATGAGCTACATCATGGATAACTCACTTCCGATGGAACATCCCGGTCAATGCTCTGTTAACATTAGCACATTTTATTTTTTCCTTCTAAACAGTGCAATCCTCTGACTTTAGAATTCAAGTTACATGAAATTCTCAAATCATCTTTGCTTTTTACATATATAATGGGCCTTCCAGAAAGAGCTATTTCCCAACTCTGGCATGTGTGGTCACCAGTCTTAGTGTCATCTACACCTGGATGATACAATGACAAATGAACTGTCCACTGATGCAATGCTTGCAATTGCATTTAAAAGTATAACCCTAAATCTGTCTGTACCTTAATCATTTTAACTCAACTTTAAATGACAGGATGAAGGGAATTAGATAAAACAATTTAAAAAACCCACAAGATGAAGCATTTTAGTACTGAAGAGATGGCCCCCGTATGTGGTTTGTCCTTCGAAGTATGTCATCGGTGTCACTGCCTGTTAAGTTCTGTAAAAGCATCTCTTTATACAGATGAGAAAGTTCTTACCCACTATTTGGCCACGAACTGCATCAGTATCTGAGGGATTTAGTTTGCATAGATCCAAACGCTGGTCTGCAAACAAACAATTCAAAACTTAACCCAGGGCGGTGTTAACTAGGGAGAAGGGCAGGAATTCTGCACTCAGCATTCGGGGGGAAGGAGGCCTCGGCGGCCTTCTTCAGCTGCATTAAGAGGCAGAAAAGCGTTTGGTTCTTACAGCCAGTGTCTTTCAACCTGCTGATGGCATTGGAGAGCAGCCGCACGCAGCCCAGGAAGCCAGCTCCCTGTTTCTTGTGAATTTTCTTGTGGTTCCACACGCTGATGGTTATAGAATCAGTTTTCCCCACGTATCTGAAAAAGAACAGACAACCTCCCTTTTGAATTTTATTTCTGAATTATGATATCTGATTCAGATTTTATCTGATGGACTTTTTAGAACAGAGGAATCCTTGAAAAATAATGTTGCCTCTGCACTCCTCGGGGAACAGGCACACAATCAATACACGTAATTTCAGTGGGCTGGGAAAGGACTGCAACCAGTTATGTAAGGAGCAAATACAGATGGCTACATGATAATAATCTTCTAAAAGAGATTTACTATACTTGAATAGTTCCCTAGGACAGTGACATGATCCGTAAATCCCCAATTAAGTTTAACATCAAATACTCATTTCAACAAAGGACTGTATATAAGCCCACAGATCCACCCAAAGCACACAAAAGGATCCAAAGATCCAATCACCCACTTCTTCTCAGTGCAAGTCTACCACAGGAGGGAGCTTTCAGGACAAGAATTAACAAGCACTTTTGAGGACACTTAGGGTAGGTACCTCAGGGTAACTGAGACCGAACCCTAGAAACGAGCTATCAAAAATCCCACCCAAACATGGTACAGTTCGTGTTAATAAATAAAACAATAACCACTCAGTAATACTTGATGAAAATTTCTTAGCAGGGACATGAAAACATGAGTGCATAAAAAATAGTGGTTTTTGAAGTGCCTTTTATGAATGAATAAAAGAAATTGTCTGAAAGTCTGTGGGGCTATATACACTCAATCATACAAAACTATATTTTGTCTTACAAATGATATATGGTACAAATATAACAACATCAAAAGAAATATGTAATCACGATACTACATTTTCTTAGGTAAAAACTCTACGACTGAGTTTAGGGTGACACTGGAAAGCATTAGCATGGAGCGGACGGGAACTCTCTGGCCTTCTTCCCTGCTAAAATGGCCAGGAGACGGAAAAGATCGGGGATCACAGCCACAGAGGGAAAACATAAAAATCAATGAAAATCTCAAATGCAAAGACTCCAAGTCTCTTTATGAATTCTGAAATTAGCAATATGTATTCATTTAGCCATCTACTTTCATTATTAATAAAAAGTTCTGAATGCTTCTCTTCCCCCCTTAAATTCTTCTCTTGAAAGCTAGATCCCTGCTTTCCTGCTGCTCCCCAAATGGCTTACGGATTGTGTGACTCACAGATCATAGTGCTGGTTCCACTTTGGGTCCAACGTGTTTTTCACAGTGTCGGTTGAGTGGCACTGCCCGGACCCGTCAACGACAATCTTGGCAAAAGGGTCGGGAAGTCCTAGAGGAGAAGGGACAGCCATGCCTGGGTGAGACTACTGCTCCATCACTGGCACACAGAGCACGGTCTTTCAGGCTAAGGAGAGCTTCAAGGGCATCTGATTTGGTAAAGATTAAACCTGTGTAATTTACTCTCTAAATTAAGGTTAGTTTTGGTCAGCAAATAAGCTATTTCTATTTAGCTTTTTAAAAAGGCAATCCGATATGACATTGCCCCCAGATTTTTGAGGCTATGAAAAGAAAATGAAACTATCAAGAGGCTTACATTCAGATTTCCCTTTCTGATGATTACTAAGTGGAGCTAATTAAATGTAGAAAAAGTTATCTGTGATTAATAGTATTTATACTTTTAAAAAAATCATAATGATACCCAGAAATCTTATTTACTGATCTTTATCTATTTTATCAATGGAAGCAAGTATTTGTGAAACCTTATATGGGGAAGTTCCTGCATACAAGAGTCTGAGTCAGACAGCTTTAGGAGACCAGAGAGGTGGCCAGGTGTGAGACTGTTATGAGCCAGCTTGGGATCGGAGCCACGACTTCGCAGCTGCCTAACTACTTGGATACAGCCTTTGAGCCTGAGTTTCTTCACCTCTGAAATGTGAATGATACCACTTGAGAACTTAGCTGCATTCCCGGAAGGATCACTAAGTGTGAGAAGGATTCAGTGCTGCAAGCACCTATTTTGGGTACGTAAATTGCTTAAGTTAAAAGGTAATTCTTTCCTTTAGAAAAACGATTCTTCCTTTATATTTACTTCTACAATTCCTTTCACTGCAGGGCATTTAAAATATGATTTGACTTATAAAATTTGGTTAACAAATTTACTGAAGCCAAGTTATTTTATAGAAAAATGTCCCCATTTGTAGTTGAGTGGAGGAACACCTGATCTAGCAGAAAGCAGTACACTGATGGGTGGAAAGGCAGAGGAAGGGTGTGGGCTGAACAGAGAGAGTAAGACAGAGCTTTTCTCGTATGATTTATAGGTTCTGAGCCTTTGAGTCAATAAGCCCCTCGGTTGTAGTCAACTGGGAAATGAAGTTCATAAGACCATTATCTTATTCAGATAAGGGCAGGACTTTTACGAGAATATACCCAGTGTTTTTTAAAGTTTAACATTTCAGAAATATGTAAAGAATATTAATATTGTAAGAAAGCAAAAACAGATGTTTACTTACTGAAGAAGTCTTTCTTCGCAAGGTTCTTGGCACATAATACTAAAAAAAAAAAAAAAGACAAAAAAACTAGGGTTAGCATTTATGGATACAATTTCCACCATAACTAGTCTATATTTACAATGGGAAAAAAAATTTTAATTATCTTTGCCAATGATGTGTCTTTCGGAAAAAAATTTTTAATTATCTTTGCCAATGATGTGTCTTTCAAATTTAGTACCACATTAAACAAACAAAAAAAACCCTGACAACTAAAAAGTGTTTTCTTCTCAAACCAGGGATCCACTAAAGCAAACTCAAAATGTTCTTGTTTAAACTTAAAATCTTCATTGAATACATATACATGGATTTATCAATATGCTCACGTACTGCTCAGCATCACACTGAAAACCAATTTGAATAAAGACCTGGACCATTAACCTTTATAGCCACTGCTGACAACAACAAAAGGCATGGTGCATTTCTGATATTTTGATAAGTAATACAATTACCTAAATATAAGCTGTGCTATGTTGGAGCACAGAAAGCAAGGGGAGAGTGGTAGAAAATATGGGGGCAGCCTCTGGGTGTTGTGAAAACCAAATGACAAAACGTACGTGCGCAGTTGAGCACAGTGTAGGCATACAGAGAGAAGGCAACAAATGCTATTATTGTTATTATTTTACTAACGAGGTGGTTATCAACTACTGGTAGGAAATTTTCTCAGCAGAATGCTACACGATGAAGGTCGTGAATCAAGGGAGAAGACATTAACTTATTTTCCCTTTTTGTACTGCTTCACAAATTTTGCCAATTTTTAAGAATATGATGTTTTATTATGAATTTATAACTATATAATTACTTACAAAAATATGTTCATAAGATATATTGTTCTGCAAGTATTTCACTTATGAGTGTATATTTAAATAAAACACCTTTATTGAGATAGTTCACCCTGCACACAACTCACCCATTTAAGTGTACAGTTCAATGGTACTTAGCATACCCACGGAGCTGTGTCATCTCCACAAGATATGCTAGAACATTCTCCTCACCCCCAAAAGAAGCCCTGTACCCATTAGCAGTCACTCCCATTCCTCCCCACCCCACCTCTACCCCCACTCCCACCCCCCACCCCCCTGCCTAGGCAACCATTAATCTACTTTCTACTCTGAATTTACCTATTCTGACATTTCATATAAATGGAATCATACAATATGTGGTCCTTTCTGACCGGCTTCTTTCACTTGGCTTAATGTTTTTAAGGCTCATCTATGCTTTAGCATGAATGACTATTTCACTCCTTTTTATGGCTAAATAACGGTCCATTGTATGGCGAGCCCCCATTCTCCAAGGTCTGTTGATGGAATGGACCCTTCGGTTGCTTCCACCTTTGGGCTTGTGTGAATAATGTTGCCATGAACATTCGTGTACAAGTTTTTGGGACATAAGTTTTCATTTCTCTTGGGTATACATAGGGGTGAAATTACTGGTATTCATAAGGCAGCTCTATTTTTAATATTTTGAGGAACTGCCAGACTGTTTTCCAAAGTGGTTACACCATTCCTACCAGCAGTGTACAAGAGTTCCAATTTCTCCGCACCCTTGCCGAGCTAACAATATTGGCAATTGTCTGTCTGTATTTTACCCATTGGAGCAAGTGTGAAAGGCTCACTGTGGTTTTCAGTTGCATTTCTCTGATGACTAACGATGTGAAACATCTTCTTAGGTGCCTGTATTAGTCAGCCAAAGGGGTGCTGATGCAAACTACCAGAAATCTGTTGGTCTTTATAAAGGGTATTTATTTGGGGTAGAAGTCCACAGTTATCAGGCCATAAAGCATAAGTTTCTTCCCTCACCAAAGTCTATTGCCATGTGTTGGAACAAGATGGCTGCCAACGTCTGCGAGGGTTCAGGCTTCCTGGGTTCCTCTCTTCCCAGGGCTTGCTTGTCTCCAGGCTCAGCTCCTCAGTCTACAAGGTCAGCTGTAGAGACTGAGGCTCTCTAGGCTTTGCCTCTCTCCACAAGGCCAGCCGTAGACTATCAGGCAAACAGCTTGTTTCTCTTCCTGCGGCCTTCTCTCTTTCCTCATGACCAAGCTCCTCTGTGTGTTCACTTCCCGGGGCTCCAGCATTAAAACTCAGCATCCGAACTCCAACATCAAAACTCCAACTAACCCCTCTGCTCTTGAATCCCCACCTACCTGACATGGCCCAATCAAAGCCCTAACCATAACTTAATCACGCCCAGAGGAACAGACCAGTTTACAAGCATAATCCAATATCTATTTTTGGAATTCATAAATAATGCCAAACTGCTACAGTGCTTATTGGCTATTTGTGTATCTTCTTTAGAGAACTGTCTTTTCAGATGTTTTGCCTAATTTTTAATTGAATTGTCTTTTTTATTACTGAGTTTCAAGAGTTCTTTATCTATTCTGGATTTTAAGTACCTTATTAGATATATGATTTCTAAATATTTTCTCCTATTGTAAGTTGTCTTTTCATTTCCCTGAAGATGTCCTTTGAAGCACAAAAGTCTACTTTACCTGTTTTCTTTCTTGGTTGCTTGTGCTTTTGGTGTCATACCTAAGAAGGCTTTGCCTAACCCAAGGTTGTGAAGATTTACTCCTATATTTTCTTCTGAGAGTTTTATAGTATTAGCTCTTACCTTTAGGTCTATGATCCATTGAGGTGATTTTTATGTATGTTGTGTATGCAGGTAGATATACAATTATACCAGTTGAACCAGCACCATTGAAGAGGCTATTCTTTTCCCATTGAACTGTCTTGGCACCTTGGTCAAAAATCAATTTACCAAGTTGTAGACTGTCAATTCTACTTCGTTGATCTATGTCTATCCTTATGCTAACACCACTCTGTCTTCATTACTTCACTTTTGTAGTAGGTTGTGAAATTTGGAAGTGTGAGTCCTCTAATTTTATTCTTTTTCCAGATTGTTTTGAGTATTCTGGGTCCACTGAATTTTCTTATGAATCTTAGAATACGTTTGCCAATTTCTTCAGAAACCCAGCTGGGATTTTGATAGGAATTGCACTGAATCTGCAAATCATTTTGGGAAGTATCACCATCTTAACAATTTTTAATTGGATTGTTAAATCTTCTAATCCATACACATGGGATCTCTTTCTATTTATTTATATCTTTAATTTCTTTGAATGTTGTTTTGTAGTTTTCATAGTATAAATTTTACATTTCTTTTGTTAAATTTATTTCTTTGGATTTTATTCTTTTTCATGTAATAAAAGTGTTTTAATTTCATTTTCATATCATTAATTTCTGGTATACAGAAATACAATTAATTTTTGTATATTCATTTTGTATCCTGTAACCTTGCTGAAACTTGCTAATAGTTATTTTGTAGATTCCTTCAGATTTTCTCATGTTATCTGCAAATAGAAATAGTTGTACTTCTTCCTTTCATATCTAGATGCTTTTCATTTCTTTTCCTTGCCTAATTGCTCAGTATCAATTTTGAATAGACGTGGTGGACATCCTTGTCTTGTTCCTGATCTTAGGGGAAAAGCATACAGTCTTTCAACCATTAGGTATATTGTTAGCTGTGGGTTTTTCACAGATGCCTAGGTGATTGAGAGTTTTTTCAGGAACAGGTATTTTTCTGCATCTATTATGTGTGTTTTCCCTTTAAATATTTTTTTTTAATTTATTGAAAGATACATGAACATACATAAACAATAAGTGTATAGCAATAGTGGTGAACTTAGAAAACCAACATACATAACATCATATCATACAGGGCTCTCATACCTCACACTACCACCAATACCTTGCATTGTTGTTAAACATTTTTTAACTAATGATTAAAGAGCACCCTCAAAATACTACTACTAACCAAAGTATTTTCTCCCAACCCACCTTATTATTATTATATCATTTATACAGGAACATACATAAACAATAAGTATATAGTAAAAGTTGTGAACTTACAAAGCACACATTAATAACATCATACAGGGGTCCCATATATCAATCCTCCACCAACACCTTGCATTGTCATGAGACATTTGTTACAAATTATGAAAGAATATTTTCAAAATCTTACTACTAATTATAGTCCTTATCTTACATTTGGTGTATTTTTCCCAACACACCCTATTATTATTTTTTAAATATATTTTTATGACAGAAGTTGTAAACTTACAAAACAATCATGCACATGTGCAGAATTCCCAAACACCACCCCTCTATCAACAATACCACACAATAGTGGAACATTTGTTACAGATTATGAGATAATATCATCCGATTATTACCAGGTCCACAATATACGTTTGGCACACATTTTCCATACTCCCCCATTATCAACACAGTACATCTTTGGCATAGATGCAAGAATATTACATTATTACTGTTAGCCACAGTCCATAGGTCACTCCAGTTGTATTTTTCCCATGCTTCTCCACATTCCCACCACCCTGCAATAGTGATGTACATCTGCTCTAGCTCACAAAGGACACTCTTGCATCTGTACCATCAACCACTGTTCTCATCCACCTCTGGGTTTACTGTGTTATTCAGTCCCTAGATGATTCTCTAGCTTTCTGTCAATTGGCATTTACATCCCTAGACTAACATTTTCAGCCACATCCCTGTTTATAAACCAGCTGTTACTCAGTATAATGTTTTACAATCAACTCTGTACATTTCTACACTTTTACAGTAAAGCTAATTAAAACTTCTACATACATTAAATATCAGTAGTCCATCTCAGTCCTCCTCTTATCTCCTTTAAGAATCTACCACCTACCATCAGGGATTGAAGATATTTTCCTACATTTTCTTCTAGAAGGTTTATGGTTCTTGCTTTTATATTTAGGTTTTTTATTCATTTTGAGTTCATTTTTGTATAAAGCATGAGATAGGGGTCCTCTTTCCTTCTTTTGGCTATGGATATCAAGTTCTCTCAGCACCATTTGTTGACTGGACCATTCTGCCCGAGCTGGGTGGGTTTGACAGGCCAGTCAAAAATCACTTGACCACAGATGTAAGGGTCTGTTTTTCAACCATCAATTTGGTTCCATTGCTCTATGTGTCTGTCTCTAGGCCGGTACCATGCTGTTTTTACCACTGTAGCTAGGTAATATGACTTAAAGTCTGGAAATGAGAGTCTTCCAACTTTGCTTTTCCTTTCCAAGATGTTTCCGGCTATTCAGAACTCCTCACCCCTCCAAATAAACTTGATAATCAAGTTTTCCATTTATTTAAAAAATGGTGGTGGAATTTTTATCAGGATGGCACTGAATCTGTACATTAATTTGAGTAGACTTGACATCCCAATGATATTTAGTTTTCCAATCTGTGAGTATGGAATGTTCTTCCAATCATTTAGGTCTTCTTTTGATTTCTCCTAACAATGAGTTGTTTTCTGAACACAAGTGCTCCACATTGTTGATTAAGTCTATTCCTGAATATTTGGGTTTTATCTGTCATATTTTATTTTCACAACTCTTTTGACACTTTTAGTTACTTTTATTGTTATAATCTTCATTTCTAGACTCTATTCCAGGCCTCTCTCTCCTGTCTTTTCTTTTCAGGCTCTAGCACACCCTTTAGTATTTCCTGCAAAGCAGGTCTCTTGGTTACAAACTCACTCAGTTTCTGTTTATCTGTGAATATTCTAAACTCTCCCTCATTTTTGAAAGACAGTCTTGCTGGATATAAGATTCTTGGCTGGAAGTTTTTCTCTTGCAGTATCTTAAATATATCATACCACTGTCTTCTTGTCTCCATGGTTTCTGGTGAGAAATCAGCACATTATCTTATTGGGTGTCTCTTATATGTTATGCATTGCTTTTCTCTTGCTGCTCTCAGAATTCTTTGTCTTTGGCATTTGACATTCCGATTAGTATGTATCTCGGAGTTGGTTTATTTGGATTTTTTTGGATGGGAGTATGTCGTGCTTCTTAGACATGGATATTTATGTCCTTCAACAGGGTTGGGAAATTTTCTACCATTATTTCTTCAAATATTCCTTTTGCCCTCCCTTCCCTTCTCTTCTCCTTCTGGGATACCCATGACATGTATGTTTGCACGTCTCTTGCTGTCCTTTAGTTCCCTGAGATGTTGTTCAAGTTTTTCCAATCTTTTCTTCATCTGTTCTTTGGTATGTTCACTTTCAGAGGCCATTTTTTCAAGCTCACCAATCCTTTCTTCTGCCTCCTCAATGCTGCTATTATATGATTCCAGTGTATTTTTAATTTCATTTATTGCACCTTTCATTCCCATAAGATCTGCTATTTTTCTGTGTATGCTTTCAAATTCTTCTTTGTGCTCATCCAATGTCTTCTTAATATCCTTAATTTCTTTAGCCATATCATTGAATTTATTAAGGAGATTTGTTTGAACATCTATGATTAGTTGTCTCAACTCCTTTATGTCATCTGGAAGCTTATCTTGTTCCTTTAACTGAGCCAGATATGAAGATATTCCTGTTTCTTGGTGTGGATTGTAATTTTTTGTTGGTGTCTTGGCATCTGGCTTACTGGAGTATTTATTCTAGTAAATTCTGTGTGCAGTTTTTCTCCTTAGTTTAGAGCTTCCTGCCTTTTCTCCCTTGCTGGTTGTGTAGTAGGAGCCAAGGATGTAGTTGGTGCTATAAGCTGTGGAGGCTCAAGCTGCCT
>JAQZBX010061669.1:0-17058 GCA_029593785.1 Cabassous unicinctus
TGGTTACCGCATGCATGGAATATCTTTTACCAGCCTTTCACTTTCAATTTATTTGTACTTTTGGGTCTAAGGTAAGTCTCTTGTAGACAGCATATAGATGGCTCATATATTCTTATCCATTTCGCCAGTCTGTGTCTTTTGATTGGGGAGTTTAATCCATTAATATTCAATGTTATTACTATAAAGGCAGTTCTTATTTCACCCATTTTGACCTTTGAGCTTTATCTGTCATATTTTATTTTCATCACTCTTTTGACACTGTTAGTTACTTTTACTGGTATAATCTTCATTTGTTGACTCTCTTCCAAGCTTCTCTCTCCTGTCTTTTCTTTTCAGGCTGTAGCACACCCTTTAGTATTTCCTGCAAAGCTGGTCTCTTTGTTATAAACCGTCTGTTTCTGTTTTTCTGTGAATATTCTAAACTTGCCTTCATTATTGAAAGACAATCTTTTCAGATATAATATTCTTGGCTGGCAGTTTTTTTCTTGCAGTATCTTAAATATATCATACCACTGCCTTCTTGTCTCCATGGTTTCTGATGACGAATCGGGACTTAATCTTATTGGGTATCCCATATATTTTATGCATTGCTTTATTCTTGTTGCTCTCAGAATTCTGTCTTTGTCTTTGGCACTTGACATTCTGGTTAGCATGTGTCTTGGAGTTGGTCTATTTGGATATATTCAGATGGGGGTATGTTTTGCATCTTGGACACAAATATCTATGTTCTTCAATAGGGTTTGGAAATTTTCTACCATTATTTCTTCAAATATTTCTTCTGTCCCTTTTCCCTTCTCTTCTCCTTCTGGACACCCAGGAAATGTATGTTCGTACATCTCTTGCTGTCATTTAGTTCCCTGACAAAATTGTTCAGGGAATTTTGTCATCTGTTGTTTTGTATGCTCGCTTCAGAGGCCATGTCTTCAAGCTCATCGATCCTTTCTTGTGCCTCCTCAAATTTGCTGTTATATGACTCCAGTGTTTTTTTAATTTCATTTATTGTGACTTTCATTCCCATAAGATTTGCTATTTTTCTATGTATGCTTTCAAGTTCTTCTTTGTGCTCACTCAAAGTCTTCTTAATATCTTTAATTTCTTTAGCCATCTCATTGAATTTATTAAGGAGATTTGTTTGAACATCTATGATTAGTTGTCTCAACTCCTTTATGTCATCTGGAGGCTTATCTTGTTCCTTTAACTGGGCTATAACTTCCTGTTTCTTGGTATGGATTGTAATTTTTGTTGGTGTCTTAGTATCGGGCTTACTAGGGGTATTTATTCTAGGTGCAGTTTCTCTCTTTAATTTAGGCCTTTTTTGCCCTTGCTCCCTTGCTGGTTGCATAGTAGGAGCCAAGGATGTAGTTGGTGCTGTAAGCTGTGGAGGCAGAAGCTTCCTGTGTTGCCCCAGGAACCGATGAAGCATCTCCCATCTTTCTCCTTTGTCAGGCGTAGGGGACAGAGCCACAGCCATGTGTAATAATGCAAGTTGTGCAAGCCAAGACTGTCTAGTTGCCTGCAGAATCTGATGAAGCTTCATGCCCCTTCCTCCCCTGCCTGGGGTGGGAATGGGGCTGCAGGTGTGGGCAGCAATCTATGCCTTGTGAGTCCAAAATGACCGCAGCTGCCCAAGTAGATTAATGCAGCACTGCTCCCCCCCCTTGCCAGCAGCCGGGATGGACCTCTGGACTGCTTAACAATCGAATTTGTGTGTGCTGAATGCACCTGCAGTTGCCCTGAGAGGCTGAGGGAGTACTGTCCCTTCTGCCTTTTAGGCAGTGGGAACAGAACCACTGATGCCCAACAGTTCAGTCCATGTAGGCCAAGAGTACCTGCCATTGTCCGGAGAGGCTGAGGATACACCAGCCCCCTCCTATCCTATTGGAGGGTGGGAGTGGATCCACAGGTATCCACCAGTCCAGGCCACACAGGCCAAAAGTGCCTGCCATTGCCCAGAAAGGCTGAGAAAACACAGCTACCCTTCTACCTTACTTGGGAGCAGGGAGGAGCTATAGGTATCTGACTATTCAATCTGTGTGGGCCAAAAAGCACCTGCAGTTACTTAAAGAGGCCGAGGAAACACAGTTCCCCTCTTATCCTATTGGGAGGTGGGGATGGAGCTACAGGTGCCGGAGTATCCAGTCTGTGTGGGCTGAAAGTGCCTGCAGCTTTCCAGAGAGGCTGAAGAAACCCCAGCTCCCTCTTATCCTATGGGGTTGGAGGGGTTGAGATGGAATTGAAGGTACTCAACAAACCAATTTGTCTGGGCTGAAAGTGCTACAGTTGCCCAGAGAGGCTGAGGAAACATAGCCCCTCTCCTATCTTATTAGGGTGCAGGTATAGAGTCCCAGGTGTCTGACTCTTCAGTCTGTGCCAGCCAAATGTACCTGCAGTTACCTGAAGACACTGGTGCAGGTCCTGACAGCTTCCTCCCTGCCAGAGGTGGGGCTGGAGCCTAGGCTAGAACTACAGTCAAATCTGGGTAGAAAGAGAACGGACCCTACCATCACTGTGATTTTCAATCAGCTCTACTTCCCCTCATGCCGGGGGCAGAGTCCAAATGATGACTTCCTGCCTCTGTCCAACTTGGACAGGTTCAAACTTTGGCTTTTCTTAGGGTTAAACTTTAGCCAGCCGAATTTACTAATCAGTAGCTGAAGTCAGTGACCAACTGTCTCTTGCTCCCATTTTTGGGAAATGGAGCTTTCAACTCCAGCCACAAAATACCTCCTGAGGTAGCTTGCACCACTAGAGTAGGATGAGCACTGGCCTTCATGCATGGCCTGTGGATTCCTGGAGAGGCTGGTACAGGACCCCCAACTTTCCTGCCAGAGGCAGGGCTGGAGCTTAGGCGAGAGCTGCAATCCGATCTGGATGGAAAGAAGCTGGTCCCTACCCACACTTTGGTTTTCAGTCAGCCCTGCTTCCCCTCATGCTGGGGGCGGAGTTAAAATGGTGGCTATTGGCCTCTTTATGACTTGGACAGATTCAAACTTCAGCTGTTCTTAGGATTATACCTTAGTCAGCTGAATTTACTAATCAGTAGCTGAAGTTGTTGCCCAACCATCTCTTCCCCCCCCATTTTTGGGAAATGGAGCTTCCAACTCCAGCCACAGAATATTTCCCACGGTGGATAGCACTGCCAGTGGAGTATGGGCACTGACCTCCGTGGTGTGGAGTGCTCTACTCACTAATCTTCTCTGCAAATGGGCAGTCTCCTCATTCTGTTCTTTCAAGGATGTTGCAGGATGCTCTTCTGGTCTCCTGGAGCCCCCAAACAGGTGCTTTAGATAGCTCTGGGTGATTACTTACTACCCTGTAACATGAGCTGACTCTTGGAGCTCCTTACTCTGCCACCAAATTGGTTGTGATTTGAGTTGATTTTTATATATGGTGTATGGTAGGGGTCTAACATCATTCTTCTGAATGTGGATATCCAGTGTTTCCAACACGATTTTTTAACAAGACTATTATTTCCCCACTGTATTTGTCAAAAATCAATTTACCTTAGATGTGTCATCTATTACTGGACTTTTGATTCAGTTCTAATAATCTATTTGTCTATCTATATGCCAATACTACCCTCTTTTGATTACTGTCACTTTGTAGTACAATTCAAAATTAGGAAGTATGAGTCCTCCAACCCTACTCTTCTAGATTAAGATTATTTTGGTTATTCAGTTTTTCCTTTCCTGTAAAAAAAAGAAGAAGAAGAAGAAGAAGAAGAAGAAGAAGTAGGTTGATGCAATTTATAGGGATTGCATTGAATTTGCATATTTCTTTGGGTAATATTAACATATTACCAATATGAATTCTTCCAATCCATGTACATGGGATATCTTGCTATTTATTGGGGACTTCTTTGATTTCCTTTTCTTTCAACAGTGTTTTGTAGTTTTCAGTATGCAAGTCTTTTGCATCCTTGGTTAAATTTGTTCCTAGATACTTTATTATTTTACGTCTTATTGTGAATGGAATTATTTTCTTAATTTCCTTTTGGATTATTCACTGCTAGTGTATAGGAACACCATTGTTTTTATTCATCGATCTTGTATCATGCAACTTTGCTGAACTCATTTATTAGCTCTAATTGTTTTCTTGTGGATTCCTTTGGGCTGTCTATATGTAAAACCATGTCATCTGCAAATAGAGATAGTATTACATTTTCTTTTCCAATTTAGATAGCTTTTATTTCTTTTTGTTGCTTAATTACCCTGGCAAAAAATGCTGGCACAATATTGAAAAACAGCGCTGAAGTAAGTATCTTTGTCTCATTCCGGATTAAAGGGACAAATTTTAAGTCTTTCATCATTGAGTATGATGTTACCTGTGGGTTTTTCACAATGGCCTTTATCAAATTGAGAAATTTCCCTTATATTCTTACTTTTCTGAGTGTTTGTACCAAGGAAGAGTGCTGGATTTTTTTTTTTAATGCCTTTTCTGCATCTGTTGAGATATTGTGATCTTTTCCCTTCAGTCTATTTATGTTCTGTATTACATTGATTGATTTTTATATGTTGAATGGCCCATGTATTCTTCATACAAATACCACTTGGTCATAGTGTATAACCTTTTTAAATATGCTGTTGGATTCAGTTTGCTAATATTTTTTAAAGCTTTCTGCATCTATATTCATAAGTAAAATTGGTCTGTAATTTTCTTTTCTTGATATTTCTTTCCTAGGCTTTGTTATCAGAGTAATGCTGGCCTCATAGAATGAATTAGGAAGTGCTCACTCCTCTTGAATTCTTTGGGAAAGTTTGAGAAGAATTGGTATTAATTCTTCTTTAATTATTTGATAGAATTCACCAGCAAAGCCATTTGATTCTGGACTTTTCTTTGGTGGAAGTTTTTTGATTATTGATTCAATCTATGTACTTGAAGATTTGTTGAGGATTTCCATTTCTTCTTGAGTCAATTTGGGTAATTGGCATATTTCTAGGATTTTTCTCATTTTTTCTACATTATGTAGTTTGTTCACATACAATTGTTCATAATGTTCTCTTATAATCTTTTTTATTTCTGTAAACAGTAGTGATATCACTGTTTCCTTTTCTAATTTTGTTTATGTCTTTTATATTTTTTGTCAGCCTGGTTTGTCAATTTTATTGATTTTTTTTTCCAAAGAACCAATTTCTGTTTTGTTTGTTTCCTCAATTGTTTTCCTATTCTCTAGTTCATTTATCTTTGTTCTAGTCTTAATTATTTCCTTCCTTCTGCTAAATTTTAGGCTTACTTTGCTCTTTTTACAAGATATAAATTTAGGTTATTAATTTGAGAAATATTTTTTCTTTTTAAATATAGATATTCGCAGCTATAAATTTCCCTCAGAGAACAGCCTTCACTGCATCCTGTAAATTTTGGTATGTTGTTGTAATTTCTTTTAGCCCACTGGTTGTTTAAGAGTGCACTGTTTAATTTCCACATATTTGTGCTTCCCTTCAGTTGTTGATTTCTAGCTTCATCCCATTGTAATCAGAGAAGTTTCTTTTTATTATTTCAATATTCTTTTTAACTGAGATTTCCCTTCTGCCCTAACATATGGTCTATCCTAAAGAATGATCCATGCACACTTGAAAATAATGTGTTTTCTGCTGTTTTTGAGTGAAATGTTCAATGTATGTCAGTTAGATCTAGTAGGTTTAGTGTTGTTAGTGTTGTTCAGATTCTCTATTTGCTTATTGATCTTCTGTTAAGATGTTCTGTCCAGTATTGAAAGTGGGCTATGGAAATCTCCAGCTATTATTGCAGAACTGTCTATTTCTCCCTTCAATTCTGTCACTGTTTGCTTCATATACTTTGGCACACTGCTAAGTGCTTATATATTTATAATTGTTAAATATTATTATTGAATTGACCCTTTAATTGATGTACAGTGTCCTTATTTCTCTTGTAATGGTTTTGTCTGATATTACTATAGCCAGACCAGCTCTCATTTGATTACTACTTGCATGAGATAGTTTTTCCATCCTTTTACTTCTGAACTGTTTGCATTTATGGATCTAAGATGTATCTCTTGTAAACAACGTATACTTGGCTCATGTTTCTTTATCCTTTCTGCCAATCTTTGGTTTAATTGGATAGCTTAATCCATTTACATTTAAGATAATTATGGTTAAAGCAAGATTTATTTCTGCCATTTTCTAGTGTTTTCTATAATTCTTATACTTTTTGTCCTTCCTTTCCTCCATTATGCCTTCTTTTTTTTCAGATGTTGTTTTATACTGAGCCATTTTGAATCACTTATCCTTTCATTTTGTTTAGATTTTTAAAGATAGTTCCTCTATGGTTACAATGGGGATTAAATGTAGCACTCTAAATATATTACAATTAATTTAATTTGAGTTGATTCTAATTTGGTTTCTATAGCCTACACATACACTGTACCTATATTCTTCCATCCCTCCTTTTTATATTGTTCTTTTCAGGAATTACATATTAATGCATTGTGCACCCAGAAACAAATATTTACACTTGCTTTTATGCACTTGAATTTTTTATTAGAGAAGTTGTAGGTTTATAGAAAATTTGTGCAGAAATTCAGAGTTCCCACATACCCTGCCCATTATTAACAACTTGCATTGGTGTGAAATATTTGTTACAACTGATAAAAGAATATTATAATTGTACTATTAAATACTGTCCATGGTTTACATTAGAGTTCACCACATTTGAACTTTTTAACCTTATAAGAAGTAAAAGACAGCATTACAAATGAAAAATACAATAATACTGACATTTATATTTACCTGTATTGTTATTTACATTGGAGGTCTTTATTTCTTCATACAACATTGAAATGCTGCCTAGTTTCCTTTCTTTCAACATAAAGTGCTCCCTTTAGCATTTCCCATAGGACAGGTAGGTTTAGGGATCTCCAGACCAACCTCAAACCTCAATCCCAACTTAGAGTATGAGGTTTCCTCTGCCAGCACTGGCTCCAGCTGGCCATTCCTGTAATCCAGACAGTGTTGCCAGGTTGCAGCTGTTTCTGCAGCCACTACTGCAGGGCTGAGAACTGGGAGCTTGACACTGGTTTGCTTTTTCACTTGAAAAAGCTGAACTCTCGGCAGCCTCTGGCAACCTATGGGACTCTTATAGCTATTCTAAATGTCTATTCTGGTTCCAGGGTTACCACCTAGTTAATTCCAATCTCTTTTTCCAGTTTTTTCTATAGTGAAGGGAGCAAATTGCAAAACTTCTTAATCCCCCGTTTTGCACCTGCGCTCTTGTCCATCCCTAAAACCCATAGTCTTAATTCCATACTCTACACTTCTCTGTATAACAATGTATGATATTTACGGTCAAAATTTATTAGACAATCCTTTATTTGGGAATTTAAGCTGTTTCCAATCTTTTTCTTTAAGAAATGTATTTTGATTATCCTTAATAATTATAAACTATTTACTATATAAATTATATATTGGAGATTGAATCATGTCCCTCACAAAAGACATGTTCAGGTCCCAAACCCTGGTCCTGTGGGTATGTACTCATTTGTAAATAGGATATTTGAAGATGTTCTTAGAAAAGGTGAGCCTAAACTGAATGGGGGGGCGGGGGGCCTTAATCCAATATGGCTGAAGTCCTTATAAAGCAAAAGAAATTGGAAACAGAAAGAGAAGCTATAGGTAACATCAGAAGCCAAAATCAAGGAAACCCAGAAGGGAAAGAAGACATCGCCATGTACATTGCCATGTGATGGAATAGCCTCCAGCCTATGAAACTGTGAGCCAATAAGCTCCAGTTCTTCAGCCACTCTATTGTATGGTATTTGTTTTAGTAGCCAGGACTCTAAAGCATTTTATAAAATTAAAAATATTTCCATATGTGTCAATCCCCAAAAATGGGAATCATAAAACACATAGTCTTTTTTAAAGTTCTGCTAAAAAAGTATTCTGTGATTCAAGATATAGAAAACACTTCATATTACAACTTTGCCCCCCACACACACACTGTTGTGTCTTAGCATACCAAAATATTTGAGAAGATTTAAGTTTCTTTACACAGTGTTTCACAAGTAAGGACTACAAAACCTTTCCATAGAAGACCATTAACATCTCCTGGGTTAGTAATGGTACCTAGAGGATAATTTAGGGGATACCGACTTGGAAAAAATTACGGAAGTGCAATAAGTGGGTCAAATTGCTGGTTTTGATGCATATTTCCAAACCATTCTCCAATAGAATTATAGCAACTCACATTTCCTTCAACAGAGTATGTGATTGTCTGATTCCTTGGACTTTCACTCAAACCGGATCTGGTACTTTAAAAAATTAAGTTATTGACCACCAATATGCTAACTATTCCTGACAGCTTGGTGTCTTCAGAAAACATGATAAAGATTATGTAGTTTAGTCCAAATCAATGATAAAGAATTGAATGGGATTGGATTTATTATATTGTCCTAAGGCAGGGCACTTCAAATATTTTTATTGTGACTTATAGTATGAAATATATTTTACTGTGTGACTGAGAAAACACATATGTACACGTGCAAATATTTTTTAAAAGGTTACATAAAATAGTAGACTCACTATATGTGATGTACTTCAGTGTTTTCTATTCTAGTCTAGTCTTCTCTTTTCTATTTCATTTTGAAAATTCTGGTTGAGACCCACTAAATTAATTCCATCATCTATTAATTAGAGGGAAATGCGAGTGAGCTCTCTCCAGATTTTTTTTCAACCAGAGTTATAGTGTACATTCAATAAAATGCAAAGATTTTAAGTGTACTGTGTGATAAGTTTTGGCAAATGTATATGTTGAATAAGCACCTACATCTTCAAGATAAAGAATATTTCTATCACCTCCTTTCAGTCAATATGCAGTTTCTTCTCTTGCCTCATGCAAGCACTGATCTGATTTCTAGCACCATAGATTAGATCTATTTTTTTAGACCCTCATACAAACAGAATCATATGGAATAAACAGTTTTGTATCTGGCTTCTTTAAGCACTCAGCCTAATGTTTGTGAGTTTTATCCATGATTATCAGCAATTCATTCATTTTCCTGAATATTATTCTAGTATATGAACATATCACAACTTGTTTATCCATTTACCTTCTGACAGATATGTTCTTCCCCCAAATTTTGTTCTTCTGATCAAGGCTGCTTCAAACACTTATGTATAAGACTTTGTATGTGTGTGTCTTCATTTCTCTTGAGTGAATGTCTTGGAGCGAAATTGCTGGATCGCAGGGTAATATATATAAAATATTATATGAAACTGCTAAACTGTTTGCCTGAGTGGTTGTATCATTTTACACTCCCTGAAGCAATATATTAAAGTTCTAATGCCTCCATATATTGGCAAACTCTTCATATGTCTTTATATTTATATATACATTTAATACAAATTTAACTATATTTATATTTATATTAACTTTAGCCATTCTAGTGTGCATGAAGTGATATCTTATCAAGGTTTTAATTTGCATTTCTCTGATGATTAATAATGTTGAACATCTTTTCATTTGCTTAGTGGCCATTAGTATATATTGTTAGAAGTTTTGGTAGTTTTTTTCCTAAGCAATATTTGCTTACACCAAATTTGAGAAATTTTATATTTTTATGGGGAAATTAATAGTTTTAGCTTTTATATGTGAATCTGTGAACAACTTCAAGTTACTTTTTTTTTATAGTGTAAGGTAGGGGTTGATATTCACTTTTCCCCCATGTATCCATTTCCTGAATAGACTATCTTTTCCCCCATTTAATAGCCTTGGCACTTTGTCTAAAATCAAATTACCCTATAAATATAGGTCTATATCTGTATGTTTTCTTTTGTTACATTGATCTATTATTCTATCCTTATTCCAATACCACACTCTTGAATACTGTAACTTTTTAGTAAGCAGTCCTCCAACTTTGTTTCCCTTTTTCAAAATTGTTTCGATATTCTAGGTCTTTTGTATTTCCATATAGAATCCAAGTCACATTGTGAATTTTCCTTCTTTAGTTATGCTGGTTTTTGAATGGTATTATATTGGAATGCCAAGAGATGATAAAGCCACCATTCAATATTTGAAATAAGAAGGCAAAGATACATTCTTAATAAAAAGGAAAAAGAAAACTATAATTTCCAATGTTTGTGAAAATATTAATAACCTGGCTATATTAAAATAGGATCTGTAACTGGAGTACTGGAAAAATAAAAGACAAAGATGAATTTATTGCTTAGCATAATGAAGTAGAGCTATACTTGTTAGTTTCTCTGAAGAGAACAGTGTTAATCTTATGTAAGGTTTTTAGACAGTGTGAAGTTCAAGGATTGGTGGACTTTCGGAGGCATAAGTGGACTGATATCTGTTGAACTGTGGTTACTTGGGTGAGATTGGCTAACACTCAGAGGCATGCTCATTGAAATAAGTCAAAACAAGTTTATTAACATTCATAAGTGAGGGGTTCACACTGATTGGTTGACATTCACCTAAGTGAGTTGTCATTGAGCCACTGAATAGGTTTAAACCATTTCTAGTGGTCACATGTAATCATGGCTAAAGAACAACCAATCTTTTTCTAAGTTCCTGGAAACTTTTATTGACTCTATAAATTAGGGGAAATTAAACTCTTAATCACATTGAGTGTTTATTCCAGAATATGGTGTATATATGCATTTATTTTCATCTTTTTAATTTCCTTTAGCAATGTTTTGTACTCTGCCTAATTTCATATCCAGAAATAATTTACCAAGGTCAATTTCTCTGCAATAATTCTTAAGTCATTTAACCACCACTGAATCCATTTACATGCAAATTTACTGTTCAACATACTTATCTGTTATTCAGAGTAAATTTTTAAAGAAACTATGAAAATATCTTAAGAGATCTTATATAGAGATTTAAGGGAATTAAAAGACAGGCATCACTTACAAAGTAAACACTCAACTGAAAATGTTTGTAGGAGGAAGGAAGGACAAGAATAGATATTCCAAATGTATCCCATAACTTCAAATCTATTCCATATCCATGTTTTAGCTATTTATTTGGCCAATGTCAGTCTATCAGTTTGGGATTCATTTCTCTCCTTACTCTAATTCTTATCTCAAAGTAATAATAAATACAATAGTAATAAGTCAGGTAGCTGGAAGGACTAATAGAGGCACGGATTTTGCATAACATTCCCAAGATGTTGCAAAACATACTGAATGCTGACTCTCTTCAATTTGTCAATACTGCCCTCATATTTAATTTGAAGTTCGTTAAAGTCAGCAAAGGGAAAATGGAATTTTCTACTCCAATATATCTTGTTGAACTTCTTTAGACAGTAGAATATTGCAAAAGATAGGTCATTCCATTTAGTTGGGGGCGGGGGGAGAAGTCAGGCATTGATCATTGCACATTTTAAACTCATGTGATAAGATATTTAGTTCCAATTGTGATAAAGATAGACTATTTGAAATTTGAGAATGTCTATAGTTCCAGCACAGAAATGTATCTGGAATTTAACTGTAACTTGAAAATATGAGCCAAATCTTTTTACTGTAATTTTATTTCTCTTTCTTACTTTTGATCATTGTGATGCTCATGATATAAGTTGTAATTGCATACTGTCTTTAGTCAATGGTCAACTTTTATGAACCCATATTCCCATCTGTAAAAGAAACTTACCACAATCCTTCCAATATAAACATTGTATAAAAGATATCATATTTGTGTATAAATGCACATATGCATATATGCACACATAAACATTTTGGATTTTATAATATATACACAAAAAGGAAACTAAAATAGGACAAACTAATCATAAAAATAAAAGTTCCATTATTTTCTTCCCATGCTCGAGTAGTTTGTCTTCCATTCACCTTATTTTAGATATTACTGCTTGAGAAGATAAATATTCCTAGTGTATAACATTTAACACATAGCAAGGTTGCTGGTTAAGAAAGGAAGTTTAGGCCAGTGGCTTCAGTAAGCATCAGTATCACCCATAGACATTGTTAAAGCAGAGCTTGCTGAGCTCCATCCCCATAAGTTCTGATGCAATGGCTCTCAGGTAAAGCCCAAGATTTTTAAATTTCTAACAAGCTCTTAGGTGATACCGATGCTGCTGCTCAGGGGACCACACATTGAAAACCATTTGTTTTGGAACAAAAAGAAGGCTTATGCCAAATATGGTTAAGTGATCACCCACAGATTAAAGCACATGCTTTCCTACTCGGATGTTTGCGTAGTATAAAATGTAGCTCTAGGTTAAAATGCATAAATAATAAAAAATCGACATCTTCAAATCACCTACAAATGTATATTTTCCCTAAATGAGGCAATTCTTTTCAACTCTGCCTGGATTTCTAAATTTAGGGTAAATTCTAAACCAAACTAATGGACAAATTAAGCAAATCAGGAAATCATTGTTTGATAGCAAGTTAGTTGTAAGGAGATGAAAGATAATTATCAGATAACTGAGTTGTTTATTTTCCCCTTGGGTATTTCTTCATTGGTTTGGGAACTCTTCAACCACACGTACCATGTGTGTGGCCTCAGGTAGCAATCCTTTCCCATGGCCTATCCAAATTGTAGGGAGTTCTTTACAAATGAAAAACAATAGCTAATATTTATTTTATTTTAAAAGATCACAGAGCTAATAGTGTTTGGGACAGGATATGAATCCAGGTATGTGGTCCTAGAAACTGTGCACTTGTTTAGTGGAAAGGGATCCTAGGTTTGTCCTCTTGGAAAGTTCCCAGGCCACCATGTTCTTAAGATGCTCCACATCTTAAAGCCTTCTGTTTCTGTCAACTCTGTCACTCACTCTTCATGTCTCTTTATCTGATGCTCTCATTCTATCACTTGTACTAGAGTTGTATTTTCTGTAGACCAGATGCCACAGTTAAGAAAAGGAATGGCTTTTATGATCTTCTAAAGAAATCATATGTGTAGCAGCCATAGGCCAGGCATGCTGACTACCCAACGTGACCATACTCTAGCTTGATCAGAATGCTCGTTCCATCACCCTGAGGTGCAAAAGTGCCTGTCACACCATATTGGTCATAGATGTTATAGCTACACTTAGAATCTTCCTACTTGTCTGTAGGCTGCTTGAGGCAGACACTTCTGCAGTGAAAAGAGTTTTAGGGCTATGACTGAAACTCAGAATTTATTATAATTACTTTCCACTTTCTGTTACAGCTCACAATCTAACAACATGTTTTGTTTTTTCTTTTATTTTTCTGTTGTTGTTGTTTTGCTCCACTTAGGCTTTCTAATTGAAGAAATTTTCTGATTGGTGCAAATCTCTTTCTACCTCTCTTGATGCTTTGATAGTAGTTTTAGGATCGAAAATTATTATTTAGTGGTTTATTTCCAATTCCAATTCAAGAATCCTATTTCTGTCCATAAGCTTTATATCTAACATACAAATCTTTTTATTCTATTTATCTTTCCAGTAAATTTTAACAATGATCTCATTTGTAAACTTAGCACCTTCAGTATCTAATATTGTATTCATAAATGGAATATATTTCATTTCCCGTTTAAGTTCTTAGAGTAATTTAAAAAATAAAATCTCCCTTAATACTTATTACTTACAGAACCAGTATAAATGTGGTGATTCATAACTTAATTTAATTTTATGATACAATATATAATCTTAGTAAATTACAATTCTAGGACAATTACTCAAAGATACATTTTATAGTAGAATAAAACAAGGTTAATATTTTTATTATAAAAAGCCAAATTCTCTTATGACTAACTAAAAACATTTGGACAGATTTCTTCTTAGCACAAAAATATTACTGCTATCAGTATGTTCTTAAACATTTTTTATGTAATTCTAAATATTCTGGTGGTGTAAGATAGTAAGGAAACAATTATATAGCCTCAAACACCTTCTTACAAGGCTAAGGTCATATAAAGACCAAAAGTAGAGTCTGGGGACACGAGATCTGCAATTATGAATATCCAGGGTGATTTTTCTCAGAATCCCAACTGTTAGGCTGAGTTCCATTTTTAGACACTGTATCTTAGAGCCCTTAAATAAAAATAGAGGGTGGTAATGTAATCCATTTCCCTGTGTTTGAGTCACATCATTACCTCATTTTGCCATTTTATTACATAAATTTGAAACCCTTCACCCAGGCTGCTACATCACTTGATAGATTTGTGTTTGTTTATTTATCTGGCTGTAATTTTATAGATCTAATTGCTTCATGGGAACTCATGATTCTTTTCAAATTCACTCTATCCCTGACCATGGTGACTCCTTTAGATTTAAATTATACCTAAGGGAATTTCGCAGATCTCTTGTGGTTTTCTGTATAGAATATCAAGATCATTATAATGGTAAGACGAAAGATAAGATCAGATGGGGCACAAACACAAAAAGACACGCAAAAAAGTGTACCACATTAACCAAAGAATGAGGCAGGAACTTAGAGACGCCACATTGAAAATCTCTAGGGCTGTCATTCACATGAGTCTTGAGTAGTAAATGTGCCAGATACTTTTTTGAGTACTGATAACACACCAGTAACAAGAAAGTCATCTTTCCTGCTTCCCCGCAGCTTACTTTCAAGTGGAAAGAGAAAGCCAATAAATAAATGAGCAAAAAGCAAAACCAGATCATTACTATTTGTGGAAATAAGCAGGAACACAGAATAGAGAGTAAAAGTGAATTACTATGGAAGGGCCAATTTTCAAAGCAATGTCCAGGAAGCCCTGTCTAAAGAGGTGACATAGAGCCGGATGAGAAAGGTCTATGAAAAGCTGGGGAAGAATTTTCTAAGCAGTAAAGGTACAAAGGGTCAAGAGCCCAAAGTTTCAATTGCAGCATTTTGGATGGGTGAGTGCTGACGCTATTTTCAAAGATGGAAAAGATTGAGGGAAAAATAGGTGAGCGGCAGAGGATGAAGGAGAGAGAGGGGATAAGTAACTAAGGAATACAGTCTTAAGAACACGAGAGGGCCTGGGGGCCAGAATATAAGGCAAAGGGTGAGGCAGAGGGTCACTGACATTTTATGAAAGGAAAAGCCTTTTATAATGGAAAGGAAGACAAAGAAAATGGGCACAGAGAATTCAAGGTTTTAGACTCCATGCTGGAAAGATAAAGCCATTTAGGTTGATTATTATTAATGCAGGCGAAAATAGGAAAAAAGAAAGTATAGTTTCTGTATTACTTTTAGTAATTTCTAAAAATTATTTCATTTGCTAATAGAGTTTTTATGGAAGGAAAAATGTAGATAAAAGTAAAAAAGTAAACTTAAGCTAACTTTCTACAATGGGTTTTCTGGGTGTGGGGATATAGACATGACTGAGCACTTAGTAATAATCAGAATGGTTTGTCCACAATTTTTCTCTGGTGATCAAAAAGGTTTTATTTTGCCTTTCCACTACATTTTTTATGCTTTTACTGTAGGTAACAGGGCACACAATCAGAAGATAAATTTGCTTTGGGGATGGGAAACATCTAGTAAAAGGACAGGTTTCTTTAATATGCAATTTTATTTACTAGTTTGGGGCTATCCGTTGGCACATTAGAGAAAGAGCTCTGAAACTAAAATCAATACAAATAATAATTGTCTTTCCTGGGAGAAGTCCCAGAGACTAGAATAAGAAATCTTAGATGTTTGTTTGTTATTATTATTGCTTTAATCACAAGGATTTTGGGTGCTGCCTCCTGGTTCCCAGTTTTCTTTCACCTGCTACAATCTTTCTTTCTATCTTTCATTGATCCAAGATTTTATTGTTACCTGAAGAGAATGATTCCATGCTGAAGAACGCATTCATATACACACACGTGCATGCCAACAGCATACAATCCCCCACTCAATTTCCCTTTTCTGACTATAGCTGTCTAGCAATAAGCACTAATCTGGAGTCAACCATTTTATAAAATTACCATAGTGGTGTATAGTAGTATCTTTATAAACCCTGACTCAGAAATTCAGTTTCTGCGCAAAGAAAGTAATTTCAAATCAGTTACACTTTCTGTTATTATTAGTTCTTTCCTCTATAGCAGTTGCCCTTCCCCACCCCAAGAGCTCAAATAAAAATTGCTACATGTGATTTGATTTAGGAAAAACTATATGTGATAATGTTATGATTGCATTTCGGCCATCCAGGCTTGGGAGAGAGAAGTGTTAGCATTTCTAGTCCCAGGAATAGAGTTTTAGAATAAGAAGGGCAGGAGAAGAAGCTGAACCACTGAAGTGAGGAGGCTGAGTCTGCTTCCTGTGGCCAGTCCCTGGGGAAGGAAGCGGCAACCTAAGAGTCGGGAAAGCAGACGCCTGGGAAGGGAGGGAGGACGCACGAGTTCCCGCCCATGAGGTTGCCCCTCCCTCAGGGTAGCAAGGCCCTCTGTTGAACTTCCTGTCCCCATCCTGATACCTCCGTCCTCCAGAACCCACCACCCTTCCCCCAGGCTGGGGAAGAGGCCCTGGAGAGTTTCTATGTACATTCCAACAGCAGATGTCGATCAAAAGGGGACTGTCTTTGTTTAAAATTTTGTTCTCAGTCTTTCTATATGGTAAGACAAAATTGGTAGTATTCAAATATCAAAGAGATTTTGCACTTAACATAGCAATACTCAGTGTATTCGGATGAGAAAGATCTTGTGACAGTTAAAAACAATAATTAGGCACATACAGTAAGAAGAGAGAAGACAACATAGGAAAGAGGGTATATATAATTAATGGAAAAGATTATATAAGAGATCAGAGTTTAAAAATGGAAATTAAATTTAGTTTAGATGATTTTACTCCTATTAAAGAAATTTAGGCGGCTTAGATTTTGTATGCAGAGGGTACCAATTAATACCCAAGTCAACCACTGGGATATAAGAAATGTTTCCTGTACTCGAAAGGTTCATGAGGGAGACAGTCAAATCGTTTAAAGAATAGACTTTTTTATTGTAAAACCAATACTTTCAGATGTATATTATTCTACACATGAGGGACTTGAGGCATAGAATAATCTGCCCACAGCTAATAAGTGTCTGAGATAATATTCAAACCCGTGATTCTCTGGCTCAAGGTTCATGATTTTTCCACCTACAATAAGCCTTCCGACTCACTAAACATTTATAGGAGTTCAGAAAATGTGGCGATTAATTTGGCT
>JAQZBX010061671.1:0-11098 GCA_029593785.1 Cabassous unicinctus
ACAAGGACATATATTAAGTGAAGGAAGTCAATGCAAGCTCATATCATAGTGGACTCCAATATAGAGCCAAAAGGCATTATGTCATTAACAACCTTTTGTAGCAGACTAATTGCTCTTCTTGGTGCCAGTCTTTCCCCTGCTGAGGGGGAATGGGCCATCATCCTATATGGCCCTCTCCCTCCCAGCCTTTCTGCTGGCAGTTCAAAGAAAGTGCATTCCTTCTAATTACACTGCACTTCACCCCAATGCCCTTTCTGCCCTACAATCTACTCACCAGTCTTCCACAATATATGACTAGTCAGAGCATTGAAGCACTGTAGCCAAATATCATAACAGCAATTAAGTGAACAGCAACAGATTAAAAGCCCACCGTTGATAGCTAGGAGACAAATGAATACAGATTTCCTTTAGCTGTTTCATACAGACAAGGGAAGATTATGCTGGCTTAACAGCATACAAGCAATGCTTTCATTAATAGACAACAAAGTACCAGAAGGAGGGCTTTATGAGAAGGCTTCTAATACAATGCATTTTTCTCTTTCAAAAAAATTTTTGAATTTCCTTTAGTGATATTAAAAATCAGCTTAGGCACAAGAAGAGTTTACATAGAGTTTCAGTGGGAATAGGAAACCTCAGATTATTAACTATGGTTTAATAACAATGTTTAGGTTGACTTATTTCCCATGGACTTAAGACTCCCAAACAGTGAGACTGTATAGATCAATACTATGATCAAAATGAACTCATTTTTCCCCAGTTTGTATAGTTTGAGGCATAAGCAACAACAAATTATTATTACTTTCCTTTTTGGGCTGTAGGGTGGCTGTCACTTTAACTCATAACCTCTATGCTTGCATTGGTCCTGCAGTTAGCATGTTAACTGGAGCTGCAGCCACAGCCCACAGTGCTGAATTAAACTTAGTCTATTGTTGTATGGATACTTTATTGCCTTTTATCTCTTTCATTAAAAGGCCATTGAATTTTTTAATTAAAATTTCCAAACAATATCCTGGTCCATAGATTAAGACTGTGTGAGGTGACTGGTGAAGAGTTCTTTGGTTACTATCAGTTTGGGTTGGCACCCATATAGGACACTTACATTTTCTGGGCAAAAAATAGTAGCTGGCTGGTTACAAGAGTCCCATTGCAGTGTCTGCAGCAGTTAAAGTGTACCTTGTCCCCTCTGAGAGCAGGAGGGGAATGATGTAGTCATTTGAGTGAGCACAATGGACATTCATGGGTGATGTTCATGAACTGTTGGTGAGTAGCATGCAGGTAGAAGTACTGCCACAAAGTTCAGTAACCATGATCTCTGTTTTCCTATGGAAACACTCTGCTGCTTCTTGGGTCTCAATGGTATGGCTCTGGATCTTCACAAAGACATCTGCCTCAACATTCCTGAGATGGGGTGTTAGTGGAGTGTGCAGGGACAGGATACCTGCCACTGCTGACAGGAATCCCAGATGTCCTTCCACAGTTCTCTCCCCCACAGAGGGCAGCCCATGACAGTCCATTATTCCTGTGTCATTTTTAGTATTTTCAATCCACCCTTGGATAAGGATGGCAGTTTTCAGAGTGACTGGACTCTATTGGGTTAAGCCCTTCATTTGCAACAGGGTTTGGTATACTGCACATATTTGATTCTCTAAGAGGCTACATTATACTTTGGCCCCTTCCCACAATTGTGACCAGAACCCAAAGAGTATTTGTTTAGAATGTTGCCTCTGCTTCAGACTCCACCCAAAGCCAATATTGGTGCTGGCCACATCCAATTCAAAGGGTATGTCAAGGTCCAACCCCCTTACTGCTTGAGCCTGTGTTATTGCCCTCTTTACCTTTCCTTTTTATTTTTTAAATCAGCCTGATGGGGGGCATGTTCTCATTCCCATGCACAGCCTTTCCTGATTAACACATACAAAGGTTTTAATATCTGAGCCAAATGGGGAATGAAGGGTCCTCAGTACCCCAACAACCCAAAAAAGACCATTAATTGTTTTTGGTTTGTGGTGTGGGAAAACAGTATACTTTAGCAGCACTTAAGAGTTTGACAGAGCAGCAGAGGCCTTGCAGCTTGTCCCGACTGTTTGCCAATCCCAGACTTTTAAGATAAGATACCGCTGTCTCTGATGCTTCTTTCAATTCTGAAAAAGAATTACTGGCTAACATAATATCACCAGTATAACAAAATAGGGTTACAGACACAGGTTTCTTCCATTCAGCCAGATGCTTTGCCACCAGGCCAGGACATGGTTGAACTATGCACACAGACTTGGGGAAGCTGCAAACACCACTGTTGGCCTCTTTACATGAAGGTGAATGCAGGTTGGCTTGACTTGTTTATGGAGACACTAAAGAAAGCCTTAGCAAGTTCTAAAACAAAGTGATAGTGATATAACTAGATATTAATTTCTTGCAGGAAACTGGAAATATTTGGGAGTGCTGCATACAGCACTGGTGTTACTTTAGTTTATGATAATCTACTGTTATGCACCACCCCTGGCAGCCCCCAGTGGCCAGGCGACTCTCTTTCTGCAGCCATAGAGCTGCTTCTTCAGCAGAGGTGGGGTGAATAAGATGAATAGGAGACAAAGAATCCATCTTTTGATCTCCTGGCAGAGACGTTGTTTCTGTGACACATACTATTTTCAAAATAATTAAAACCATGATTAGTAACATTATATTTTTGTCTAATATTATGCCAAAACATTGTTAAATTTCCAGGAATTTTATACACTCTTTAAGTATTTATATGAACATAATACGAATATATATTAGTTTACTAATACAACTTTGATTAACAGAGGGTTAAATAATCCCTTTTAATTTTATAGCAGTTTCCAAACATTTTTCATTCAACTTTTAACATATCAAATGAACTTAACTATTTCATTAATTTACTTTTCACTTTGACTCCTTTACCATGTTTACATTAATTAACAGGTATTTTATTTTAGCAGTACAAGAAAAACTACTTTCTCCATTATTTTATGAAAACCTAAGATTCCCAGTGGAATCAAGATTATCTTCTCCCTACCACCCCTTTAATGTACAGATTGAAGTGGCCTCTGACAGGTTTTCCTGTTATGAAGTTACTTTTTATTATTATCATCAATTCAGTTTCTGTTTAATAATGACTTTCTGGAATTAGCCATTTAAATATTTCAGTTTAAACAATGCTTCCACAAACTTCTTATAACTATTCATAACCACATAGACTATAGTTACTTCATCTTGAGACAAATTTCATTTTCAGAGAACACATTCCCTTACTTAATGCTGCCTCCTACAATACCTCCTACAACTTGCCATATACACTCAAGTTTCCTCCTACATGCTTTCTTTTTGATATTATGAAAATCAGCCACTCTATCTTAGGAAAAAACACACTCTGTTTAAGTAAGGAAAGAGCAGAATTAAACCAGCTGAAGAGAAAACAATAAATATCGGGTTCTTCACATAGAAGTGAAGATCACTGCATGTATTCCATCCATTTGATAAATTACTTCTATTTTTCCCCAGTGGGTATAAATGGATGCTAACATTATCGATGATTTCATCATCATTTCTGCTGACCTGACAGTGGGCATATAAATCAGAAATGATAGAAGCATGCTAAGAGATTCAACCATACTTTGTATGTCTTGGACTTCTCTCAGATTATATCTTGCCACCATTACTGAGAGATGGACATGGGATCAAGCAAAGAATGAACTCTGGGCATTTGCAGAAAATCTGTTAATAGAAAAAAGAGGTTCCAACTGACTTCAGAACTTAGATTCTGGACTGTGAGTTTAATAAATGAAATCTGCTACTCTGCCAGCACTATTCTTGAGACTGCCCTCTTGTGAACCCTGAAATCCCTAATTAGAGATTTTCCTGGACATAGACATGGGAAATATTTCCTTTTACAATATTTGAAGGATCTCATATTTTCACATTTTCCCAAATTTCTGCTTCTGAGCCACTCTGTCCATTCTTTCCCCCTTCAATTTCAAAATCAAAGAAATGTACTCAAGGTTCCTTGTGTATCTGTCCTGTGAAAAATTCAGGTACTGTAATCTTCCAGATTAAGAGGGAGAATGAAAAAAGAAATGATCTCAAATTATGAATATATGTGGAAATAAAATATTCCTATAATTAAGGAAACTCTTGTCTTGCTCACAAATTGCAAATAGTAAGAGCAGAAAAAATGAGACACTATTGGGAAATACTTATGTTGCAATTTGTTTAGATTCTAGAGACTCCTATTGGAGGGAGCCCCATTGAAATTATGTCCCTTTGCCACCAAACACAATAACATCACTGCCCACCTGTCTTATCCCTTCAATACGCAACTACACTCTATCACGTTGCCATAGATTATGTCCATATGGGTGATGGCTCACAACTTTCTCTTCACTTCTCCTTCTTGCAAACCTATCTTTCATACAATGGTTCTCAGAGACTGCTCAATTTCCTTAATTCTTATCAGTGAGGTCATGTACTGATAATCCTTCAATGCCTGGCTTGCTTCACTCAACATAAATTCTTCAAGATTCATCCATGTTATTCTATATGTTAGCACTTTATTCCTTCTAACAGTTGAGTAATATTCCATTGTATGTATGTACCACATTTTGTTTAGCTATTCATCTGTTGATGGACACCAGGGTTGATTCCAAATTTGGCAATAGTGAGCAATGTAGCTAAAACATTGGTGTGCATATACCTGTTCCTGTCTTTGCTTTCAATTCTTCTGGGTATATACCCAGCAGTGGAATCGCTGGATCATATGGAATATCTATAGTGACTATCTATATCTATATAGGTATATCTATAGATATATCTGTAGGGACTGCCAAACTGTCCTCCACAGTGGCTGGATGATTCCACAATCGCACCAGCAGTGGATGAGGGTTCCCATTCCTCCACATCCTCTCCAACACTTATAGTATGCTGTTGTATTTTAATAGCCACCATTCTAATGGGTGTAAGATGGTATCTCATTGTAGTTTTGATTTGCATTTCTGTAGTAGCTAGCGATGTCGAACATTTTTTCATGTGCTTTTTGGTCATTTGTATTTCTTCCTTGGAGAAGTGTCATTTCAGGTCACTTGCCCATTTTTTAAATGGGTGTTTTGCCTTTTTATTTTCAAGGTGTAGGATCTGTTTATATATGCAAGATATTATGCTCCTATCAAACATATGGTTGCCAAATATTTTCTTCCATTGGGTAGGCTGCCTTTTTATTTTCTTCATAATGTCCTTTGAGGTGCAAACGTTTTTAATTTTGAGGAGATCCAATTTATCTACTTTTTCTTTTGCTGCTCGTTGTTTGGGTTTGAAGTTCATGAAACCATTTCCTAGTACAAGGTCCTGGAGATGCTTCCCTACATTATCTTCCAAGGTCTTTATGGTCTTGGCTCGTATATTTAGATCTTTGATCCATCTTGAATTGATTTTTGTATAAAGTGTGAGATGGTGTTCCTCTCATTCTTTTGGATATGGATATCCAGTTCTCCAAGCAACACTTGTTGAAGAGATATGGGTAGATTTGGAAGGGTGGGTTAGAATACCCAGGATACTGGGAAGGGGGGGAGAGATGGGAGAGGGGCCAGGTGAACACTTGGGATTTGTGGGTATGAGGTTGAAAGTGCAGAGCTGGGAATTCTCTTTTGGCAATATGACAAGGAAGTGTCACTGGTTTAGGGTGTTGGTTGGGGGGGGCATTCGGGACTGGGTGCATCTGGAACAGGCTTCTAGGGAGTGTCTGTCATAATGTGTTGTATCATTGGTTGGAGACCCACACACTGTATGGGAAGGAGATGGATTCCCTTCTTTGGGAAGACAGATTTATCCAGAAATGGGCAGGTGGGCATCTCTTATGAGCAAGGAGAGGTCCTAATAGGGAAGTACAAACCAGTAAGTCAAGACTTCTTGTTGCATGTAACTATGAATCTTGTCATCCACTGAGTAAAGTCAGGTGGTCATTTTGGGCCCCGGGGGTATGGGGAGGGAGGAACAGAATAGATCAACCAAGGGGTATTTAGTGGTCAGTGGTAATGTTCTTCATTACCTTACACTGATGGACACAGGACATGGTAAATATCATCAAAATGTATAAAATTGTACACTCTAAAATGTAAATCATACTGTAAACCATTGACATTGTTTAGTAGCTATGGTTCACTATCCGTATAAGAGTTCTAACAATGCTACCACCCACATATAAAAAGGTTTTAATATGAGGTGAGGGAAGGGGGAAGAGGTTGGGCATATGAGAGTCTCTTGTATTCTGTGTGTGACGTTGCTGTGACTTAAAACTTCTTTGAAATTTAATTGAAAAATAGTGAGACACTGGGGAGTGAGAGGGGGAAGGTGCCACAGCACAAACTGGACACTAGATATTGCAGTGATAAAAGGCAAAATGCCAAAAAAAAGTTTTAATATTCTTTTCCCATATTTTGAATATCCCAGTCATTGAATTTGATTTAATTTAACTTTTTTAAGTTTTCAAGTATTTTATTTCTTACATTTAAACTTATCATTATTATTTCATTTTCCCATTAATTGTATTTTGCTATTGTATTGGCTTCATCTTTAAAGAAGATTTGGATCACAGAAGGGTTACAACTGGTGTGGGACAATATTGTTGGTGGGGGTGTCAGGGATGGGGGATTCATGGTAGGAAGTTCACTTGAACAAACATAAAAGATATGAAAGTCACTCAATAAATGAGAGAATACTGAATTCTCATCCTAGAGAGCTCTGCCACATTCTCCAAGAAAGCAGCAACAGTTTCCCAAGTCCAGGGACAGTGTCTGGCTAAGGAGGAGGATCCACTGATGGGCTTTTGTTATTGATGGCTAGCCTTATGAGTCTTTGCTCTTGAAATTGAAACTAAGCCTATTGTTATGGGGTGCCTAAGGGTTTCTTCCTGAAAGCCTCCTTGTTGCTCAAATGTGGCCTCTCTCTAAGCCAAACTCAGCAAATGAATGCATTACCTTCCTTCCAGTGTGGGATATGAATCCCGGGGATAAACCTCCTTGGCAACGAGGGATAACTACCAAATGCCAACTGTCAATATGACTGGAAAAGACCTTGAAAAATAGGGGGAAAAGGTAGAGACAAATGAGTTCATATGGCTAAGAGACTTCAAAGCGAGTCGGGAGGTTATCCCATAGGTAACACTTATGCACAACTCAGTAGGACTTCATTGGCTTCCAATATGGATATCAGCCCAAATAGAGGGGCTCCTGAGGGTTCTGGAGACACCCAGGTCCTATATCAGGGTGGATAGCTCCGGAGTTTTGTACCTTATCAGTGGGCCCTACTTTGGAATCTGTGCTCCTGAGATAGACAGATTTGGACTCAAATATGTCCTCCTTGCACAAGGTCCATCAGTCCCTTCTATTCAAACCTATATGTGGTGCTGGAGTTTGTAGGTGTACTTCCAGAGACTGGAGTCCTTGACCTGCCCAGGTGTCATCTGGGCCCAGAATCTCAGCTCAGCTGCAACTCATACACTACAGTTCAATGGACTCACCCAGGACACCTGGCGGGAAGATGATGATGGACAACGGCCATCCAAAGGAATGGAGAGTCTGTAGCTGCATACAGGATAATCCCATCCATTTTATCCATGGGATATAAGCCCCTTCTCAATTGGAGTTGGAATAGACATCACCATCCCAGACTCCTTAGGATTGGGGGGAGACTATGGACTTCAGTGGCCCAACTGGTTTTCTGTTATAGACATTGTGGTTCAAGTAATGGAAGAAATTACAACATTAATCTGGAGCCAGTGGCCACTGGATGTTTTGGGGGCAGGAAGATGGAAAAGCAATTGTAATTCAGGGGCTTTTTTGGGACTTGGGAATTATCCTGAGTGACATTGCAATGACAGATATCAGCCATTTTACAACAGCATTTAACATCCTGAACTGTGTGGGAGAGAGCGTGGTCTACAATGTGAACTATGGTTCATGCTTAGTTGCAAAGACCCAGGAGGTGTATATTCATTGCAGGTGATATGCCACACTAAAGAAAGATGTTTATGTGGGTGGTTGTGGGAGGTGTGGGAAGTGGGGTATATGGGAACCCCTATAATTTTTGTGTTATATTTATATAATCTAAGAATCGTTTTAAAAATTTAAAAAAATATATTAAAGAAAAAAAAAAGAAATTATACCCCTTTGCAAGTAGCATCCTCAGGGAGATTAAAGAACATTTGTAAATGATGAATTTGATGCCTTCAAAATTCAAAGAAGTGTAAAAGAAGATGGGTTTATATTAATATTGTGTGTCCTACAGGTACATTCAATATTTCCTGACAGTTTCAGGAATGAAACAGACCTCAGTCTAACAAATAGTTTTCAGGGATGTAATAGAGTGGAAGGTCCTTGCACTATGTGTGGTGCAATGGCCAATCATTTTTTATGAGCTCCCTTAGGATTATTTGTATGTCCTGAATGAGCAAGTCAAATTAATATATTTGGGAGAGGGTACCACCAATATAAGGTCATATATGTGCTCCTGGAGTTATTTGAATATAGGTAAAGTCTTACCAGTGAAATCTTTGTGCAATATCAAGGTGTTTGTGGGGCCTCATGTGTACCTAGTAGATGTGGATAATGTCCCTTTGGATGTGAAGGCAAATTGCTGCTGAGTGGCTCTTGAAAAAGGTAATAAACAAAGCATGCTAGCTAAATATGTGATAAAATATTTACTAGTGTTTGATTGGATGCAGTCAATACTTTCAATATTATTGGTTATTGGGTATGGGGGGCAATATGAAGGGAACACATGCTTAATGTTGCAGTCATCCACCATGAGGGAAACCTCCACATATCTCTGGTTCTATCTCAATCTTACTTTGCAGTCTATCCTTTGAACTTTATCTTCCTTGGTCTCCCTAGTCTCTCAGTTCTGTCACATTAATTCAGAGAATTTGATGACTTGTTCTGCCTTAGACTTGAAACTCACTCCATGCAGCAACCTGCATATCATAGGCCTGAGTTACTTTTTGTCACATTACTCTGGGATAATTTTCATTCAATGCCTAATGTTCACTTTCTTGAAAGCAATTGTTGCAAATATTGAATCCAGTTTTATTAGTGATATCAAGTGGGGGGAGTAAATAGCATCCCTCTTTCTCCACCTTGGCCAGAAAATAGAAACCATATGATTTATAAATATATACCTTTCTTATTTATTTGACATTTATCTCAGGTAAGATGAATAGAACAGGTTATGTATTCTTTTACAATAAAAATTGGAAATAACACCAATTTAATTATGTAATATTAAACACCAATTTTCCCCTTTCTCTCCTTTTATATTAAACTTCCATATAAATGTTGCTCTATTTCTGAATTTTCTTTTCCAAGGAACTCTCATTCTATCCATGCAAATACCACACTTTAAAAAAAAAAAAAGATTTATTCATTTACTTTGAACCCATGACCTTCCACATGGGAGTTGAGCACGCAACTACCTGAGCCACATCTGCTCCTCATGCCTGCAATGTGTGCAGGCTTGTGACACCTGTTCATTTAGGCATCTGCTCATTGCAGTGGTTGTGGTGTCTAGCTCATTGTGACAGGTGCAGCATCTAGCTCATTGTAGCAAGTGTGGCATTTGCTCATCTTCTTTAGGAGGCATCAGGTCCCAAACCTGGGAACTCTCATGTGGTAGGTGGGCACCCAACTGGGTGAGCCACGTCTGCTTCCCCCACACTATTTTAATTGCATAGTCTTTGTAATATATCTGGTAGTAATAACCACTCTCATGTTTTTTCATGCATATCATGAATATACATTTTTCATTCTTCTGTATGGATATTTCAATAAAATATCCACTCCTTGAAAGGAATTCTAATGTTATCTATATGGGGGCTATCTTTCTTCCCAAGAATATGATCTGAGGCTTGTAGGAAGTTGATAGAGTAGGGAGCCCAAGGACTCATTCTTTCTGAAAATGCAACTATTTATCTGGCAGCAACTGTGAAAGAACTGTTTTGAAACTCTAGAATCAAGAAGAAAACTACACCAATTAGGAAAATTTGGGAAGAATTGGCTGATAAATTATGGTATAAGAGAGTAAATTGATCTCTCCACATAACCAATATCACTACCCATATCTCACTCTTACTGTAGGCCACCCTAGGTCCAGCCACTGGCAAGCTCAATGGTGATAGAAATGGAAACAGAAATTCTCTTCCCCAAGACAAGGTGTGGTGACCAATGACCACTGATCATGGCTTTTGATTAGAGACTTCAGATCTTTAGAGCCCTGATCTTGAGGGCAGTCATTATTTCAGCTCTCTCAGGAGATGGGTAGCAGCAACTATTGTTTAAATCTTCCAATGTCATGGATGGTGGCTTTGGAGATTTAAAGATTCTGAACTTCCTGCAGGCTGTGGGGAACAATAAATTGAAAGGCTATATTTAATGAGCAGTCCAGGAAAGCTGAGCATTGCACAACTGCCAGAAAAACTCTTGGCATCATTACTGAAATCCCACACAGGGCACTTTGGAGCTGGTCTTTAATTTCTATGTGGAATGTTGTACTGCTTTGGCTGGGAAAGACTATCTTGGGAAAGTCCTCTGCATCATGCCACTCTTTACAAAATTTACCCTCCCCCAAGGCAAAAGTAACTGGAAACATTGAACAGAATATAAGAAATCATAGACATAGACAGTCTAGGGCAAAGGCCTGCTGACTTCAAGCACCAGGAGGTGAAGTTCTGTCTCCTGGGAGACAGAATGGATGGTCAAACTCATGTAAACAGGGAAACTCTGAAACAACTAAAGGTCAAAGGCCCAGGGCAAGAAAGAAACCCAGAAAGACATGGAAAATCCTGCACACTGCATTTAACTTAGGCAGAACTTCCTGATGGGGGATGATGCTTAAGAAAATCTATGTCTTATCAAAAACTGGTTACATAATCAAAACATAATTATATATCTTGCTACAACCTACAGAATTGAGTGGGAGAAAGTGTAAACTAAAAAGTAAAGTATAATCCTTTCTTAGTGGCAATGCTCCAAAATGTGTTCATTAATTACAATGTATGTACTACACTAATGAAATATATTATTAACGTGGGGAAAAGTGG
>JAQZBX010061672.1:0-17056 GCA_029593785.1 Cabassous unicinctus
GCCAGATGGAAAATATTTATGGATTTGTGGGCCATACATTCTCTGTTGCAACAATGTACTCTTTCCATTTAATATGATAGCAGACATAGAAAATATATTCTAAAATGGACATGTCTGTGTACCAATAATTTTTTTATTTTAATTTTAATTTTTTAAAGATACGTAGATTACATAAATGATACATAAAAAATGTAGGGGATACCCATATGCCCCACTCCTTACCCCTCCCATACATTCCACATTAACAGCATCCTTCATTTGTGTGGTACATTTGTTACAATTGATGGACACATATTGGAGCATTGTCACTAAGTGTGGATTATAGTTTACATTATAGTGTAAGCTCTCTCCTGTACAATTTTGTAAGTTATGACAAGATATATAATGGCCTGTATCTGTCATCACAATGTCATTCAGGACAATAAACTTTTATTTACAAAAACAGGTGACTGGAGAGGTATGGCCTATGGTATTAATATTTCAACTCCCATTTTATATTGTCATTAAAAAAAAGAAATATAAATGAGAGATAGAAGGTCTTTTATGTTTGCACACATTGTTTACCATTTTTGGCAATCCCCATTCCTTTGTGTAGAATCAAAGTTACTTTTGGGTTATTTTTCTTTATTCATTTTGAAGAACTTCCTCTAAATTTTATTGTTGTTTAGATCTGCTTGTGACACATTTTCTCAGGATTTGTTGAGAAGTATTATCATTTCATGTAATTAATGAAGAATATTTTTTCTAGGTACATTTTTTTAAGTTGGCAGATTTTCACTACATGACCATTATTCCTTCATCTTCTAACATGTATTTATTTTCTGATGAGATGTCCCTGGTCCTATAAGTTTCTCCCCAATATGTAAAGTGTTTTTTCTGTAGCTGAATTAAAGATTTTCTCTTTATCATTGTTTTTCTTCAAGTTTATTAAGAGCAGATATTTGTTTGATAGTTTTACAAGTAAGTCCATGGGTGGAGAAAAATGCACTATGATGAGTCATATGTAGAATCTAATCCATGACTGATTTAGACAATTTAGATGATGAAATTTAGGACTTTAAGGCTGATGATATTTAAATTAAATAGACTATTATACTGTAATGGGGGAGTTGGGGTGGGGTTAATGCATTTTTCATGTGGCACAGATGTGGATTTTCCAGGGTAAGTGGGTAGACTATGGTAAGTAGAACAATGGCCCTACCAAGACGTCCACACTATAATCCCTGGAACCTGTGAATATGTTACATTCTATAGCAAAAGAGAATTAGAGTTGCACCTAAATTGAATTTGAGATGGGAATATTATTGTTGATTACTAGTGGGTATGGTGTAATCACAAGAGTCCTTAAGTGGATGAAGGAGGAAGAAAAGATAGAGTAGTTCAAAAGGAGATAGATTCAACCTACCATTGCTGTCTTTGAAGATGGAGAGGGACCATGAGAGAAGGAATGCAGCCAACATCTAGAATCTGGAAGATCAAAGAAATGGATTCTCCTCTAGATCCTCCACAAAGGAAGGTTACCTAATAACACCTGGATTTTAGTCCATTGATATCCATGCCAGCTTCTAAACTATAAAACAGTATAGTACTATATTTATCTTGTTTCAAGTAACTTAGTTTGTGGTACTTTGTTACAGCAGCAATAGTAAACTAATACATAAGCTTCCCCATTTTGGTGTCTTCTTTTAAAAAGTGTTGAATTTTATTCTGTGTGGCAGTTAACTTGTTTTATGTTTTCAGTTATTCTTTGTTTCTTCATATATTACTTTTATGATTTTTAAAAAGAATTTATATTAATGATACTTTAGTCTTAATAATATGAGGAGACCTTCATTGGGTCTATCTTGAATGCTCTATTTATTCAGCAAAATTCTCCACTATGTTTGATGGGTCCTTGAACCATTTCAAGCCCTGTGTAAGCTCTGTGAATTCTTCAACTGACAACTCTTTCATAGGACTTTGACTCTTCATGGACTAGATAGAACTCTCTTCACAGGAGATATAGTATTCAGCAACAGATTCCTGGGAAGTCTTGTGTAAATTTCTGGAGATTTTATCTATATAAGTCCCTCCTCTCCAGTATTCTCCCCACAAATTCTGGTCACTGGAAACCTACCTTATTATTTCTTTATGATTCAATGCACTTGAAATTATGGAAAACTAAAGACAATTAAAGAGTTGTTTACAATATAGGGGTCTTAGAAAAAAGTATAAAATAATTAATTATTAACATATAATTAATAATGAAATACTAATAGTTGTCATAGTTTGAATATTTTGTCTACCCCAGACAATTATGTTCTTAAGGCAACCCTTTCCTGTGTGTGTGAATTTACTGTATATGGGACCTTGGGTTAGATTCAATCAAGGGATCTTTTAATTATATCACTTTTTTTTTAGATTGCTTCAGTTAAGGCCGTTGATTAGATTAAGAAATCTAATCAAAATGGTTGGTGACCAACTCATTGCAGGTCCTTGAACTCATACCTTCATCTCTACATGTTTGTGCTTCCTCCCCTGGAAAATGAAAATCAAAAATAAAATGCTTTCTGGGCACTCTCTACGGAAAAATTAAAATCATTTTTAAAGTTAGCAGTGTTTATTAGTAAAGCAAAAACATGGTTCAGAAATGAAGCTGCTACAAGGACCTTAGAAAGATGTCTCTGAAGTAAGATAATTATGATCATACCTAGATAGAAATTGAATGAACTCCTTCATTATATCCAACTCTAAAATAATGGGAATTTCCCTTAAGCCAGTATGTTAGTTCAACCAGAAGATTCCTGGGAAAATTATTATCCTTCCAGATTTTGTAATACTCTGAATATCTAGAAAATGTTGGCAATAAAAAATGCTGTATTTTTAACAAACCATATTTAAAGAAGCAAAACTTAGTAGTAGGTAAAAATGTTCTTCTTCCCCTGATGTCTAGAGAATAAACATGTTTTATTATGAAGTTGTCAGTTTCCCTGAAGTGTGGATACTTGCATGCTCTATAGACAGCCCGTGGTTTTTTCCCTTGGGATAACCTGTTCCACTAGGAAATTCTTATTTAATACTATATGGCCAAAGAAGAACATCATAGGAGACCAATGTATTGTAATCCCTAAAGTCATAAATTTCATCACTTCATACATTATTTTTCAGACTATGAAATTTCAATAGCAATTCCAAAAATGCTTTTAAGGCTTTATTGAACACATGTGCACAGTCCTTTATCCATCCATCCATCCATACATACATCATTCCACACATCTTTCCATCTGTGATCTTCATTTAAATCCCAGTGATGGTTTCTCATTATTCTTAAACTAATTCCAAAGTTCTTAACACAGATTACAAGGCTCAGTTGTATTAATTTCCCCTTGCTTATTTCTTCAGTTCTAATTGCTCCATTCTTCTTAGTGATTTATTCATGTTCCTCCCATTTCAGTTTCTTCCCTATAATGAGGTATTTTAGCCTACTCTCTACTCACACTGGAATATTCATCTCACATATGTCCTGTTTCCGTACTTCATTTCTCAGAAGCCTTGCCCAAACTGCTAGGAGGAGACAAATTCATCTTTAATGATGCTGTTTCTCTTGCTTCCTACTATGTAAAAACAATTGAAAAATCACATATCAATTTTTAATTCCTGCCTTCCACTCTAAATTCTGAACTTGGTGATGGCAGGAAATGAGAATATTTGGATGATCTTATTTCTAGTACCGAGCAGTGTCTGACATTCAACAATTGCTCAATAAATTTTGTTAACTGAAAGAATTATTTGAATCCCTGCATCCATATTGCTATTAAATCAACCAAAATTTACTTCACTCTTGAAATACTATATCATGAACTTATGTAAAACTTAATAATATGACATAACTATTTCTGTAAATATGGTACTTCCTTAGTAGCGTCCATTAAGTCTGTGTCATGTCTCTTAATCATTTTATGCCTCAATAACCAAAATCATATACTGGATTAAATCAAATAAGTTATTAAAATGTATTTAGCCATTATTATACAAAATATCATTCTACAGTCATTTCTTGAGTACTTATCTTCTTCTGGCCACTAAACGGAGATGTAATGGTGAACTTGTCTTCAGGTAGATCACACACACACAAAAGATTTGTAGCCAATGCAGTGCCACATATTATGTTACCATGTAAGAAAAAAAAATCAGGCATTGTTTAAGAGCAAAAGAGCTACCTGAAGAAGAGAATACATTTTGAGAGTTTTGATAGAGAAGTAAAAATTGGCCAGTAATATAAGGAAATGTAGAAAAGAAACACATAAGGGAAAAGAATTATAATGGACAAAAATACCAGGAAGGGAAAAGCATATTATATGTCTATAAGTAGTTTTGCAAGGCTGGAGCTTAGAGTGGGCATGTGATGGTGTTCAGAAAGACAGAAGTATAGTCAGAGTATGAGAGTCATAGAATGTTATTTGACATCATCCCATATTAAATAAGCTTATCAATAATTTGAAGTAAAGTGGAAATATTGTAGCTTTTGCCTATTTTAACATAAAATTTATACTTCAATTCTGAAGAAATTAAGAGAGATGCTATTGCATTTAGGAGGTTTCAAATATATTGGTGATATTCTGTATCTTAAGTTGGGTGGTAGTGACATGTATATTTAATTATCATTATCATACATATATACATACATATATATATATATATATATATGTATGTATATATGGCAAATATGGATGAGCAAGTTAGAACTGCAGATAAATAAGGCATATTGAGTGCATGGGATTATCTCATCCACCTCCCAATGTGACCATAAGAAATATAAAGTTATTAATGAAAAATGATAACAGTGGGAGAAAGATTTTTTTGGAAATGAGTTATAGATGCAAGGTGATAAAATCCAAATAAAAGTAAGCCTCAATGAGTTTGCCAAGCTAGTCTAAACTTTAAATGGAAATTCAATGAGATGGAAAAAGTCAAAACCCTTTTGAAAAAGAGGAAAGAAGTAGAGGAACCTATTGTACCAAAATATGGAGACATCCTATAATTACAACTCAAGGTTTGTGATATCAGGGCACAAATAGGAAAATAGGCCAATGGAAAGAAGACAAAGCCCTGAAACAGGATTATCCATCCATGATTCATGACCAGATTGGCACTGCAGATCAGTGGAGGAAGGAAAAATTTTTTAAATACTTAGTCCTGGGACAATTAGTATGCATATAAAATTTAATTGCACATTTGTCTCAATATTACACACACAAAAATGCAAGGTCAATTATATGCAAAAAGTTGAAGGAAAAAATATAAAGATATTACAAAGTAATATTGGTATTTATCATCATATGTTGTTTCTTCTTAAACAAGACACAGAAGTTAATAGCAACCATGACTAAGATTGAGAAATTTATGACAGAAAAATTAACAAGATGAGGCTAATGAAAGACAATATAAAGAAAGATAGACACTAACTAAAGAAGACTTTAACAACATATACAAATGACAATGGACTTGTGTCCAGCATATATTAACACCTTCTATAAATCAGTACAGACATACAATCCTATAGGAAAATTGGGCAAGATGATTGAACAAATACTTCATAACAGAAGTCAGCTAGTAAAAGAAAGGTGCTTAGAAGGAAATCAGCATATATTAACACCTTCTATAAATCAGTACAGACATACAATCCTATAGGAAAATTGGGCCAGATGATTGAACAAATACTTCATAACAGAAGTCAGCTAGTAAAAGAAAGGTGCTTAGAAGGAAATCTAAATTAAAACTAAAAGGTGATACAATTACATACATACATACAAGATTTACCAAGATTTAAAAATCTGACAACTTGATGTGCAAAAATGATGTGAAGAAGTACATACTATCATACACTGACATTGGGATGACATAATGGTGTAACTGTTTAGGAGTCATTCTGGCATTTTGTAACAAAGTTGAATATCTGCATACAATATGGCCCAACAATTATTCCAACAACTTCCTTAGAGAAACCTGTGCATGTGTGCACAATGAAACATGCAAGAATACCTGCATATGGAGGTTGTAGGAAGATGATGGAGTAGAGAGCTCCAGGAATCAGTCCCTCAACCAGAACAACTAACTATTAAACAGTGAGGAACTGTTAGAATCAACTATTTCAAAATTCTAGAATCCAGTGGAACACTGTGCAGCAACCAGGGTAGAGCTGGAGGAAGGTGTGTCTGCTGGTATCTCTCTTGTCTTTTGGGTGTCCTTGCTTCCAGCTTCTTGTTTCCATCACTTTCTCTCTGTCTGAATTTTATTCTCTTCTAAAGGACTCCAGTAAGAGGATTAGGACCCAGCCTGATTGAGATAAGTCACATCTTAACTTAAGATCTTACTCACCAATATCCTAATTACAATAGGTCAACCCTCACAGTATTGGCTTAACATGAAAAACATACTTTTCTCGGGTACATACACCTTCAAACCATTAGACTCATCTTCCAATTTTTGGAAGAGTTTGAACTGGATTGGTCTTAATTTTTCTTGGAATATTTGGTAAAATTGTCCCATGAATTAATATGGTCCTGGGCTTTTCTTTGTTGGGAAGTTTTTGATGACTCATCTCTTTACTAATTATTGATTAGTTGACATCTTCTATATCTTCCTTTAAAAAATAGTTATTTATTTATTTCTCCCCCTGCCATTGTTGCTTTGTGCTCACTTGCTGTCTGCTCTTCTCTGCTGTCTTCTCTTTAGGTGGCACTGGGAACCGATCCTGGGACCTCCTGGAGTGGAAGAGAGGTGCTCAGCAGCTTGCACTACCTCAGCTCTCTGGTCTGTTGCATCTCTTATTGTTTTTCCTCTGTGTCTCTATTTGTTGCATTATCTTGCTGCACCAGCTCCCCATGTAGGCCAGCACTCCAGACAGGCCAGCACACTGTATGGGCCAGCATTCCATTCAGGCCAGCACTCTGCATGGGCTAGCTCTCCACTCAGGCCAACTCGCCACATGAGCCAGTTTGCCTTTCACCAGGAGACCCCAGGAATCAAATCCTGGAACTCATATATGGTAGATGGGAGCCCAATCACTTGAGGCAAATCTGTATCCCATTCTATCTATTCTTGAGTCAATCTAGGTAGTTTGTGTGTTGCTAGGAATTTGTCCATTTCATCTAGCTTATCTAATTTATTGGTGTACAGTTTTTCACAATATCTTCTTAAAGTCCTTTTTATTTCAGTGGGGTAATAAAAAGGGACAGTAATAATGTTTTTGTTTTTTTCATTTCTAATTTTAGGTAGTTTTGCCCTATTTCATTTTCCTTGTCAGTCTAGCTAAAGAATTGTCAAATTTATTGATTTTTGGTTAATGATATATATTGTTTTTTGAGTCTCCATTTCATTTATCTCTCTTTCAAACTTTATTTCCTTCCTTCTACTTCTTTTGGATTTAGTTTGCCCTTCTTTTACCAGTTCTTCCAGTTTTGAGGATAGTTCTGTTTTGAAATCTTTCTTCTTTTCCTTATCTTCTTTTTAAGTTTTTTTTTTTTGTTAGAGAAGTTGTGAGCTTACAAAACAATTATGTATAATGTGCAGAATTCCCATACATCACCCATCCACCAACACATAACATTGTGTGGAACATTTGTTAGAGGTTTTGAAAAAACATGATTAGATTATTAGCACTAACTATGGTCCGCAGTGTACCTTTCATATATTTTTTCCATACACCTGCTATTATTAACACTATGTATTAATATTGTACATTTGTTATAGTTCATAAGAGAACTCTCTCATATTTGTACTGTTAACCACAACGCATCTTCCACCATGTGATTCACTGTATTATACAGTCCCATGCTTGTATATTCTGCCCAAAGTTTACACTCAGTGGCTCTCACTTTCATCAGAGTTATGTAATCATTGCCCCCAGTAAAACTTTGAACTTTTTCCTTAGTCCAAAAGGAAAAATCTCATATCCCCTTATTATTGATGCTTAGTGTTGATATAGTACCTTCTTTGACATTGGTGCAAGAATATTACAATATTGATGTTAACTATAGTCCATAAGTTACATTAATTGTATTTTTACCTTGCATCAATATATTCTTACCAACGTATAATAGTGAGGTACATTTGTTCTAGTTCAAAGAAGAAAATTCTTGTATTTGTATTATAACCACAATTCTCATCCACCTGCAGACTCACTATGCTATTTAGTTCCTAGATTTTATATTCTGTTGGGTGAAGTGTTCTATATATGTCCAGTAGATTAGTTGATTTAAAGTGCCATTCAAGTTTTCTACTTCCTTATTGATCTTTGTCAAAATATTCTATCCATTATTGAAAGTGTTGTGTTAAAGTCTCCAACTTTTAATATAGAACCATCATTTCTCCCTTCAAATCTGTATTTCTTTCATATATTTTGGTGCCTTGCTCTTAGGTGCATATATATTAAGTTATAGTTTTGTCCTCTTGCTGAATTGACTTCTTTATCTGTATATAAATAGCCATCTTTGTATCTTGTAACAATTTTAGATTTAAAATTTATTTTACCATAATACTATAGCTACTCTAGATGTCTTTTGTTTTTATACTTGCATGGTATGTTTTTTTTTTTTTCTATCCTTTCACTGCCAGCCTACTTATATCTTTTACTTATAAGATGAGTCTTTTGTAAACAGCATATAGTTGGCACATGCTACTTTAACCATTCTACCAAACTCTGTCTTTTGACTGGAGAGTTTAACTCACTGACATTTAAATTAACTACAATAATGCAAGATAATGCAAGACTTTCTTCTGCAATTTTGCTATTTAGTCTTTGCAAGTCTTATACCCATTTGTCCCTCAATTCTTCCATTAATAGCCACTTCGTATTCATTTGATTTTTTATATTATACCATAATAAGTAACTTCTCATTTTTTTCTGAATTTATTTATTATATATTTTCCTGTGGTTCCATGGGTTAAAATTTAGCACCCTAAATATGTAACAGACATATTTGATTTGATACCAATTTTACTTCCATAGCACATGGATATGGTATATACAGATTCCTATATGCTTCTATTCCCTACCTTTTTTTTGTACTTGTTACAATTTATATCATTGTACTTTTTTATATAAACCATAGATTTTTCATTACTTTCTTTGCATTTGCTTTTGAACACCTTTAGAGTATGAAAATAGGAGTTACATATGAAAAAAATACAATACAATAATACTCTCATTTATAATTATGCTTATGTTTAGCTTTATCTGAGGACTTTTTTCTTTATGACACTTTGAACTACTGTCTAGCTTCCTTTCCTTTCACTCTGTATAATTCCCTTTAGCATTGCTTGTAGGGAAGTTCTAGTGGTGATAAACTTCCTCAGCTTTTGTTTATCTGAGAATGTCATAATCTCTTCATTTTTGAAAGAAAATCTTTCCAGAAATAAAATTATTTGCTGGCAATTATTTTATTTCAGCACTTTAATTATTTCAGACCACTGCCTTCTTGCTTCCATGGTTTCTTATGAGAAATCAGCACTTAAAATAGTTAGACTCCCTTGTTCACAACTCCCTTGTTCTTTCTCTTGCAGCTTTCAGAGCTCTCGCTTGTCATTTGCATTCAACAGTTTGATGAGAATGTGAGGGGACACATTTCACCTCATGTTTATATTGTTTGCTGTTCCCCTGGCTTCTTGGGTATGTATATTCATGTGTTTTGCTAAGTTTGGTATGCTTTCTGTCATTATATCTTTGAATATTCATTCTGCCTCTCTCTATTTCTTCTAGTCCTGGGGATTTCATAATGTGCATATTGGTACATTTTGTGCTAGCCCACAGGACTTAGGTTATTTTGTCTTTTTATAGTTCATTTTTCTCTCTGCTCCCCAGCCTGACTCATTTTAATTTTTTTTCTTCAAATTCATGGATTCTCTCTTTGTGAGCTCCAATTGGCTGTTGAGAGCCTCCTCGGAAATTTTCTTTTAGCTCTTTTGGTCTTCAACTCTAGTAGTTCTGTTTGGTTCTTTATAAACTTTTAATCTATTTATTAATAGTCTCATATTGTTCATTCATTATTTTCCTCATATCCTTTAGGTCTTTCTCTGTATTTTCTTTCATCTCCTTGAGCATACTGAATATCATTTTTTAAAAGTCTTTGGTATATCCAGACAAGACTGGTTTTCATTGCTCTTTCCTGGATGTTTTTTCCCTTTCCTTAGGATTTCCTCTGCTTACAGGCATTTGAATCCCCCTCGATGTTCCAGGAGACAGGCCTTCTTCCTTTCCCAGGTGATCCACTGTAGGATTTAAAGAGTTAACTCTTTGCCCCAGGCTTCCTGCCTCATTTTTTAAAAAACTGCTTTAGTTGTCTCAAGCTGCTTTTTCCTGTAGGTCAAATTCTGGGAGGAGGGACAAGCTGGATAAGAGTTTCCAAAGTAAGACTTTTCCAGCCAGATCAAGGCCAAGAACCACAAAAGCAGCACTGGCAAGGGTAGCCTTCTGGGTAAAGGATCAGGTAGGGCCAGAAAGTATGCCAGGAGCTTCTTCCATGGTTCCCAAAGCTGTACTTTCTTGACTTGGCATCTTCCTAGCAAATGCAATCCAACTGTCTTCTGCAGCACTGAGGAAGCATTCTTTTTTTAAGTCTCTACTGCCACCTTTGGTGGTGAAGGGGAGGCATTGGAACAATAATTATCCTCAGGTCCATACCCCCAGTGATCCATAGTAGCTTAGCAAAAGTAGTGCACAACTTTGGGCCTGTGCCATACCATCTTCAATCTTGGGGAACCAGGTTTCTATGTCTCTCTCTCTCTGGCACCAGCAAGCTATGACAGTGGCTGTTTCCCACTGCTGCCTGTTGTGACAGTGGAGGATGGGCAAGAGTAACCAGTGAGCAGAGAGAGCAATTTACTCATATTTACAAGGATTAAGTTTAAGAACATGCTTTTCTGGGGTACATATAGCTCCAAACCACCTTACCATTTAAAAAATGAAAAGACATTTCTCCAAAATGAATATACAAAGGTAGAAGCAACCCAATTGTCCATCAACAGATGGAAAGATAAATGAAACATGGTGTGAGTGTGTGTGTGTGTGTGTGTGTGTATACATACATACACATATGCACAGTGGAATAATATTCAGTCAAAAAAAGGAATGAAACTCTCATACATGCCACAAAATGGATGAATGAAACTAGTATGCTGAATGTAATAACCAGACAAAAAGGACAGATATTCTATGATTCCACTTACATGAATATCCAGAATAAACTAATACATAAAGGGAGAAAGTTGATTAGAGGTTATCAGTACCTGTGTGTGTGGAGGGGATGGAAAGTTATTGTTTAATGGGTATCAAGTTTGTGTTTGACGTAATGAAAAATTTTGCTAGTGGCTGGTAGTGATGGCAGCATAACATTATGAATTTAATTAAAAGTTCTGAATTGTACACTTAAGAGTTTTTATTGTATTCATTCTGGTTTCCCTTTTTTTCCTGCCCTATTTCCTTCATGAAGTTTTCAACATCCTTGGGTTTTAAAGAGAACTCTTCAAAATATGGAGAAATATCCCAGGAAAACCACAGACTAAAGAGTCATACAGAGGCTGCCTTATCCTCTCAGTTGTGCATAAAATATTTTGGGTTCATTCAAATATAAACAGCAATTTCTATGTGTTTTACATCATACATTTTCTGAGAAGAAGCTATTATGTCATGCAAATAATGAATATATCTTTCTCTAAAACTCTAATGTCAAGTTATACTTATTATATATATTTAACATGTTTCAGGGTAGAAAAAAGTCATTATATCAAATAGGACTTGCCTGAAAAGTGATATAAATTTTTAAGAGACATTGTGGTATTATATGAAGCAAGTCTAACTCTCTTACCATCTCCATGGTATCATACTTTTTCTGACAATCATCTCTACTGGATTCCTGCATGAGATTCAGTCTGCTTCCCTGCTTCCAAAATCAGTCCATATATTCTATTCAAAATACAGCAAGGACATATTTTTAAAAATATGTAATACAATAACATCAAAACTCCCCATTGGCTTTCCATCTCATTCAGAATAAAATCTAAAATACTTAAAATAGCCAGTAAGGATTTTGGGGATGTTAAATCCTAACTTGGAAGTTAAGACTTAAAATGTACAGAGTTCCTATTTGGAACAATGGAAAATTTTTGGCAATGGATGGTGGGGAAGGTAGCACAATATTGTGAATGTAATTAATAGCTCTTAAATATATATTTGAATGTGGTTAAAAAAGGAAATGTTAGGTTGTATACATGGCAATAGAATATTTTTATTAAAAAAATTCATGGGCCTATACTAAACAGTGAACCCTAAGTTAAATCATGGACTATAGCTAACAGTACAATTTAAAATGTGCTTTCATCAATCATGACAAATGTACCTCACTAATGCAGGGTGGTGATAGTGGTGTGGTATATTGAAATCCTGTATTTTATGCATTATTGTTTATAATCCCACAATTTCTCTAAGAAAAAATGTCCAGTAGGATTCTATCCAACCTGACTCTACTTCCCCTCTGCACTCCATCTCCCACTAAGCTCTCAATTTCTAATTGAGATAACTCCACAATGTTTTTTTCTTTTCCTTGTACAAGCCAGGAATGTTTTCTTCTTTGGTCCTATATAACTGGAATAGTTTTTCTCATATAATTGCAGGACTAATTCCTTCACCTCCTTCAAGTGTTTTCTCTAACATTCCTGTCTTATTTGGCAAAGGGGTATAGATACAAAGTAACAGAAATCTGTTCATTTTATAATGCGGATTTTTTGAGGTAAAAGTTTACAGTTTCAAGCATGAAAAGCAAAACTCAAGACACCTGTGGCAGTTTGGCAGTTTGATATAGTTATGAATTCCAAAAATAGATATTGGATTATGCTTGTAAAATGGTCTGTTCATCTGGGCATGATTAAGTTATGATTAGGGCTTTGACTGGGCCATGTCAGTAGCATGTTGAGCCACACCCCTTGGTGGGTGGGGTCTCAAACATAAAAGACATGGCAAAAGTCAGAGTTGGAGTTTTTGAGTTAGAGTTCTGAACCTGAGTTTTAATGTTGGAGCCCAGAGAAGCAAGCACACAGAGGAACTTGGTCATGAGGAAGGAGAGAAGGCCCTGGGAAGAGATGTGCCATTCACCTGATAGTCTACAGCTGACCTTGTGGAGGAAACAGAGGAGATGAGCCCAGAAAGAAATGGAGCCCTGGGAAGACAGGAACCCAAGATCCTGAACCCTGGCAAATGTTGGCAGCTGTCTTGCTCCAACATGTGGCAACAGACTTTGGTAAAGGAAGAAACTTATGCTTTACATCTGGGTAACTGTAAGCTTCGACCCCAAATAAATACCCTTTTATAAAGAACAACAGATTTGTGGTATTTTGCATCAGAACCTCTTTGGCTGACTAATACAGAATTTGGTACCAAAGAGTAGGGAAGTGTTTTTGCAATTACCAAAATGTTGAAATGGCTTTATAAATGTGTAGATGCTGGGTAGAAAAGGCCTAGATCACTTTGAAGAGACTGTTGTTAGTAATGTGGATGCTGAAGAGACTTTTTATGATGCCTTAGAAGTAAATGATTAAACTATGATTGGAAACTGGAGGAAAGGTGATCCATGTTTTAAAGTTGCAGAGTACTTAGCAAAATTAACTCCTGGTGTTATATGGAAGACAGAATTTGAAAATGGTGAAAATGAGCATTTAGCTGAAGAACTTTCCAAAGTAAACTCAGAGAATGTGGCTTGGCTTCTCCTTGCAGCTTATAGCAAAATCCTAGACAAGAGAAATACACTGAGAACTGAACTCTTGGGCACAAAGAAAACAGAAACTGATTCCAGAAATTTCAAGCCTCTGGAAATCAAGCTCCTAAACAACAGTGTCCCATTTGAGAACTTAACTAAACTTGGAACTTGTAAATCAAGATTGAAGATGCAGTTATCTCAGAAAGACTTGTCGAAAGTCTTACTGTCCGATGGCTTGGACCCCTGCTTCTTGCATGCTAAACCAACAATGTTTTTGAGAGCATTGTATGAACAAAACCACTGTCAGCTTGGACTAAAAGAGACATGGAAAGGACAGATTGAAGGAGAAACAGCTTTAAGAAGAAAACCATGGAAGCTGAGATCCGGAATTAAGACATTGCCTTGGGCCAAGAGAGGAACCCCACCCATGTGTACAGAAAGGGTGAGTTTGCCCCAGCAGTTGAAGAATGTGGATGTTCCCACCCAATGTTCAGGGAGAGTTTTGCCACCCCAGGGTGCAGAGAGGGTGGAACACATTCTTCAAGGATTAGGGCAGTTAAAGTCAGGATCCCATTAGTCTGAGAGGGGTACACCTGTCCCTCATGGATCAGGGAAGGCCAGGTGGTCAACTCATTGCTCTGACAGGGTTGAGCCTGTATGCCAAAGGTTAGGGGAAATGTTTCCTTCACCTCACTGTACTAGGGGGGCTAAGACTCTAACCCAAGGATTGGGTAAGGTGTGGCAATCACCCAATGCTCTTGGAGGGTAAAGTCTAGAGCTTGGTAGACAAACAGATTCCTGATGAGGGTGGACCCAAGAAAATGGCTGTTGAGCAAGCCTGTGGAAAGGGTGCATTCCCATGTGGCTCCAAGGAGAAGAAATCATCATGTTAAAAATGACTCTCAGAATTTGAAATCAAATGGAGAATGCCGTGTTTGTTTATTGAACAGTAGAGGATCCATTAATCATGTTTCCCTCCCAATTTCTCCTTATGATGATGAAAATGTTTATCCTTTGTCTGTCCTTTTGTGTATTGGGAGCAGTTAAATGGTTTCGTAAGTTTCAGAGGTCTACAGCAGACAGGATTTTTGTCCCAAGATAAATTGTATTTCTTTAAACTGTTTATTTTATGGTTTTGTACTTACATTGTTACTGATTTAAGTTTTTTTTTAATATTGTAACATATTTCTGGAATTCAGAGGGTGGAGTGTAGCAGTTAGGCAGTTTCATATAGTTATGAATTCCAAAAATAGATATTGAATTATGCTTGTAAAATGGTTTATTCATCTGGGCATGATTAAGTTATGATTAGGGCTTTGACTGGGCCATGTCAGTAGGGCATTAAGCCCTGCCCCTTGGTGGGTGGGGTCTCAAAGATAAAAGACATGGCAAAGGACAGAGTTGGAGTTTTTGAGTTAGAGTTCTAAAGCTGAGTTTTAATTCTGGAGCTTGGGGAAGAAAATACACAGAGGAGCTTGGTCATGAGGAAGGAGAGAAGGCCCTGGGAAGAGATGTGCCATTCACCTGATAGTCTACAGCTGACCTTGTAGAGGAACCAGAGGAGCTGAGCCCAGACAGAAACAGAGCTCTGAGAAGAGAGGAACCCAAGAATCCTGAACCCTGGCAAACATCAGCAGCTGTCTTGCTCCAACACGTGGCAACATACTTTGGTGAACAAAGAAACTAATGCTTTATGGCCAGGTAACTGTAAGCTTCTACCTCAAATAAATACCTTTTTTAAAGACCAACAGATTTCTGGTATTTTGCATCAGCACCCCTTTGGCTGACTAATACAGCACCGTAAGAGATGCTTTCTCACCAAAGTCAGCTGCCATGTATTGAAGCAAGGTGAAGGGTAATCTCTGCTTGGTCTCTCCTTCCCCTCTGGGCTTCCTCTCTCAGACCCTGCTGCTCTGGTTAGTCCCCAAATTCAGCTGTAAGCTATCAGGTAAATGTCTCATCTCTCACAAGAGCCTCAGCTGTTTTAGCCTTCTCCTTTCTGTCACACGGCAGGATAAAAAATGAGAGCTCTCTCTTCCTGTGTTTGAGTAAGTGTCCATTTATATCAGACCCAGCAAGGGTGCAGGGACTCAACCTGAGTCACACCCACTGATGTAGTGTGTAACCAAAAGCCCTAAAACAGGGGTTCTTAACAAGGGGTTAATGAGCTTGAATTTAAATTTAAAAAAATCAACACATTATTCTTGTGGGGATGTGTTGGTGTGATATATTTATTAAATAATATATTAGTGGGGACTTAGTAAGGGGTCTGTGGCTTTCACCTGACTGGTGAAGGGATCTGTGGAACAAAAAAGGTTAAGAACCCTTGTCCTAAAGCAATCTTATGAAATAACCTAATCAAAGCCTCCTCAGCTGAACTTAATGCAATCAAAGGGTATCACACCTAGAGGACTAGGTTAGTTTACAAACATAGTCTTTCTTTTTTGGGGATGCATAAAATAATCTCAAACTGCCACAATCCCTTCTTAATGAGGGCCTCCCTGAAAATCCTGTTAAAATTACAACCCCTTCCCAACATTCTCTTCTCCTAATTCCTGTTATTCTGCTCATTTTTCATAACATTGATAATGTATTCTTACTATGTAATGGATATTTAATAAATTTATTATCACACTATCCTGAAAAATACGATAGCATAAATTATGGTGTTTGTTGCTTATTAAATGCTTCTACCTCCTGGAATGAAAACTCCAAATAGGAAGGGATTTATGTTTTTATTTAATTGTGACACATCATAGGTCCCAGTAAGTATTTGTGGAACAAAGGAATAGAGAATTTGAATGACAGCATTTCAAAACCTGAGAATACTTGTCACAAGTGAAGGCAAAGATTCAACAAATGTGAGACACAGAAATATTAACTAAAAGCCTATTTAATGAAGTTAGAGGTCCTTAGTCCCTCTCCCTCATACTACATCCAGATTACTAATTTCCCAATAAGCACCCTTCAGTGGATACTGGAGGGTTCTCTTCTGGAGAAACAGCATCTACAGGGAAATAGTTCCCCAAATTGAGTGTTCTATCACAATATGGCCTGTTCACCTTTTGACCAGATAAGAATGAAGCTTCAAAATTTCTTAACAATTGTTAAATATGAGTGGACCAGCAGATATATGAGGGAATTCTCTAAAATGAAAGATAGTGTGCCAAATCAAACACACAGGAATTAATAAAAAGAATGCACAGGAAACAGACAAATCATTAGCAGTTGAAGACAGTCCCCCCTAAAATAAAGATTTAATATCATCAGAGGGAGAACAAATGGTATTGCATTGATGAAACAAGACCAAGATGCAATAAGAAACAATC
>JAQZBX010061673.1:0-17096 GCA_029593785.1 Cabassous unicinctus
TTTTTTTTTTTTTTTGCAAGATTTTAAATTTATTGAAGTATATCACTCATACATAAACATATATAAACAATAAGTGTAGAGTAATAGTTGTGAACTTACAAAACAAACATACATAACATCATATAGGGCTCTCAAACCTCACCCTACCACCAATACCTTGCATTGTTGTGAAACATTTTTAACTAATGTTTAAGGAGCATCCTCAAAATGTTACTACTAACCAAAGTATTTTCCCCCAACCCACCCAATTATTATTATTATTATATCATTTATACATGAACATACATAATAAATTTATAGTAAAAGTTGTGAACTTACAAAGCAAAGATGCACAACATCATACAGAGCTCCCATACATCAACCCACCACCAACACCTTGCATTGTTATAAGACACTTGTTACAAATTATGAAAGAATATTGTCAAAATCTTACTACTAACTATAGTTCTTATCTTACATTTGGTGTATTTTTCCCCCATCCCACCTTATTATTGTTTTTAAAATATATTTTTTATGACAGAAGTTGTAAACTTTCAAAACAATCATGAACATGGGCATAATTCCCAAACAATACCCCTCTATCAACACACCACACCGTGGTGGAACATTTGTTGCAGATTATGAAATATTATCGTTACCAGGTCCATAGCATATATTTGGCACACTTTTTTCATACTCCCCCATTATCAACACAGTACATCTTTGGCATAAATGCATGAATATTACATTATTACTGTTAACCACAGTCCATAGGTCACTCCAGTGTTTTTTTCCCCATGCTTCTTCACATTCCCACAACCATGCAATAGTGATGTAAATCTGCTCTAGCTCACAAAGGACACTCTTGCATCTGTACCATCAACCACAATTTTCATCCACCTCTGGGTTTACTGTGCTATTCAGTTCCTAGATTATTCTCTAGCTTTCTCTCAATTGGCTTTTACATCCCTAGACTACCATTTTCAGCCACATTCCCACTTATAAACAAGCTATTACTCACTATAATGTGTTACCATCAACTCTGTACATTTCCATGCTTTTACAGTTAGGCTAATTAAAACTTCTATGTACATTGAACACCACTAGTCCATCTCAGTCTTCCTTTTATCTCCTTTAAGAATCCACCATCTATCACCAGGTCTTGAAGATATTTTCCTATATTTTCTTCTAGAAGCTTCATGGTTCTTGCTTTTATATTTAGGTTTTCGATCCATTCTGAGTAAATTTTTGTATAAGGTGTGAGATAGGGGTCCTCTTTCCTTCTTTTGACTATGGATATCCAGTTTTCTCAGCACCATTTGTAGAACGGACTGTTCTGCCAGAGCTGGGTGGGTTTGACAGACTAGTCAAAAATCCTTTGACCATATAGGTGAGGGTCTGTTTGTGAACCATCATTTTGGTTCCATTGGTCTATGTGTCTCTCTTTATGCCAGTACCATGCTGTTTTTACCATTGTAGCTAGGCAATATGATTTAAAGTCCAGAAATGAGACTCCTCCAATTTTGCTTTTCCTTTTTAAGATGTTTCTCGCTATTCAATTCCCCTTACCCTTCCAAATAAACTTGATAATCATGTTTTCCATTTATTTAAAAAATGCTGGTGGAATTTTTATTGAGATTGTGTTTAATCTATATATCAATATGAGTAGATTTGACATCTTAATGGCATTTAGTCTTCCAATCCATGAGCATGGAATGTTCTTCCAATTATTTAGGTCTGTTTAGATTTTTTTTTAACAATGAGTTGTAGTTTTCTGAATACAAGTGCTTTACATCATTGGTTATGTTTGTTCCTAAATATTTGGGTTTTATCTGTCATATTTTATTTTCACCACTCTTTGGACACTTTTAGTTACTTTTATTGATAAAATATTCATTTCTAGACTCTCTTCTAGGACTCTTTTCTTTTCAGGCTGTGCACACCCTTTAGTATTTCCTGCAAAGCTGGTCTCTTGATTATAAACCCTCCCAGTTTCTGTTTATCTATGAATATTCTCAACTCGCCCTCGTCTTTGAAAGTCAATCTTGCCAGATGTAGGATTCTTGGCTGGAAGTTTTTCTCTTGCAGTATCTTAAATATATCATACCACTGTCTTCTTGCATCCTTGGTTTCTGATGAGAAATCGGCACTTAATCTTATTGGGTATCCCTTATATGTTATCCATTGCTTTTCTCTTGCTGCTCTCAGAATTCTCTCTGTCTTTGGCATTTGACATTCTGATTAGTATGTGTCTCGGAGTTGGTCTATTCGGATTTATTTGGATGGGAGTACATTGTGCTTCCTGGACATGGATATATATCTCCTTCAATAGGGTTGGGAAATATTTTACCTTTATTTCTTTAAATATTCCTTCTTCCCCTTTTCCCTTCTCTTCTCCTTCTGGGACACCCATGACATGTATGTTTGCACATGTCTTGCTGTCATTTTTCCCTGAGATCGTGTTCATTTTTTTTCCATTCTTTTCTTCAGCTGTTCTTTAGTATGTTTGCTTTCAGAGGCCATTTCTTCAAGCTCACCAATCCTTTCTTCTGCCTCTTCAAATCTGCTATTATATGATTCCAGTGTATTTTTAATTTCATTTATTGCATCTTCCATTGCCATAAGATCTGCTATTTTTTCTATGTATGCTTTCAAATTCCTCTTTGTGCTCATCCAATGTCTTCTTAATATCCTTAATCTCTTTAGCCATCTCACTGAATTTATTAGGGAGATTTGTTTAAACATCTATGGTTAGTTGTCTCAACTCCTTTATGTCATCTGGAGGCTAGTCTTGTTCCTTTAAGTGGGCCATATCTTCCTGTTTCTTGGTGTGGATTGTAATTTTTTGTTGGTGTCTTTGCATCTGGCTTACTAGAATATTTATTCTGGGTGCAGTTTCTCTCTTTAGTTTATTCCTTTCTTCCTTGCTGGCTGTATAGTAGGCCAAGGATGGAGTTGGTGCTGTAAGCTGTGGGGGCTCAAGCTGCCCTCATTGCCCCAAGGACCAATGAAGCTTCTCTCAACTTTCTCCTTTGCCAGGGGTAGAGACAGAGCCACAGCTATGTGTAATAAGCCAAGTAGATACAGGCCTAGATTGTAGTTGTTGTGAGAGACTGATGAACTTCATGCCCCTTTCTCCCCTTCCTGGGGTGGGGATGGATCTGCAGGTGTGGGCAGCAATCTATGCCATGTGGATTCAAAATGACTGCAGTTGCCCCAGTAGACTCTGACTATTCAGTATGTGCCAGCTGAATGTACCTGCAGTTACCTGGAAAGGCTGGTGCAGGGCCCCACAGCTTCCTCCCTGCTAGAGGTGGGGCTGAAGCCTAGGCTAGGGCTGCAGGCCAAACTGGGTAAAAGAAACTGGTCCCTACCGTCACTGCGATTTTCAGTCTGCCAGGCTTCCCTTCATGCTGGGGATGGAGTAAAAATGGAGGCTACTGGCTTCTTTCCAACTTGGACAGGTTCAAACTTTAGGTGTTCTTAGGGTTATACTTTAGCCAGTAAATTTACTAATTGGTAGCTGAAATCTGTGGCCAGCCATCTCTTCCTCCCCTGTTTTTGGGAAATGGAATTTCCCATTCCACCCACAGAATAGCTCCTGAGGTGGCTTGTGCTGACAAAGTAGAATGATCACTGGCCTCCATGGCATGGACTCTAATTTCCCAGAGAGGCTGGTGCAGGTCCCCCCTGACTCCTTCCTGCTGGGGGCGGGGCTGGGGCTTATGCTAGAGCTGCAATCTAATCTGGATGGAAAGAAGCCAGTCCCTACCAGCACTGTGATTTTCACTCTGCCCACTTCCCCTCGCACCAGGGGCAGAGTTAAAATGGTGGCTACCGACCTTTTTCTGACTTGGACAGGTTCAAACTTTAGCTATTCTTAGGATTATAGTTTAGCTCACCAAGTTTACTGATCAGTAGCTGAAGGTGGTGCCCAACTGTTTCTTCCTTCCCCGTTTCTGGGAAGCGGAACTTCCAATTCCAACCGCACAATAACTCCCAAGGCAGATTGTGCTGCTGGTGGAGGATGGGCACTGGCCTCCTGGGTGTGGAGTTCTCTACTTAAGAATCTTCATTGCAGATGGGCAGTCTCCTCCTTCCATTCTTTCAAAGATGTTGCAGGATGCTCTTCTGGTCTCCTGGAGCCCCCATACATGCTTTAGATAGCTCTGGGTGATTACTGACTGCCCTGCAGCACAAGCTGACTCTAGGAGCTCCTTACTCTGATATCTTGCTGGCTGTTCCCAGTGTCTTCTTAATATCTTTTATTTCCTTGGTCATATTTCCTTTAAATTATTTGAAGTGATTTAGGATAATTGTGTGATTATCATTGACTAATTGTATTACATCCTATATCACTTGAAGATATTTGGTTTGTTTTTTTGGCTGGGCCATCTCTTCCTGTTTCCTAGTATGGCTTGTAATTTTTCTGCTTGTTATCTAGGCATCTGAATATGTTGGTGAATTTACTCTGATGGCTAATTTCTCTCTCTTGCCTATTGATTTTTTTCCACAGCTTTTCTTTGATATTTAGTTTAACTTTTCTCAGTTTTTATAATTGCCCAGCTTAAGTTTTCAAATTGAGCCAGGGACTCACTAGTGGGACACAGATTTTCTCCCAGGGGATACAGAGCACTCAAACATTTTTGTCCATGTGATTTCCAAGCCAACCAGCAGATGGCTATAGTCAGTGCACCTTTCCACAGAGGTGTTTCAGTCTCTGCTTTCCTGTGTTCTTGTGTTGACTCTCCAGATCTGAGATTCAAAGAGGGCTCTGATGCCGAATTCACTGGAGGAAAAGCACCCTGATTTCCCCTCCCTTTACCCTTGAAACAGTGACAGGGAGGAAGATGTCTGCTCCTCTCTCAGTCAGCTGCAGTGAGTCAAGAGTTTTACCCCAGCTTAATATCTTGGGATGGAGGAGGGGAGCCCTTCCCAGCTGTCAGGGGGGCTTGGTAACTCATGTTTGTCATTTCAGCTTCTTCATCTCTGTGTCCCTCACCCTCCTGGGAGTTGTGTAGCACCATCCTGGTCGGCTGACCCCCAAAGCAGGTCCTTCAGACAGCATTTGGCTCTTCATTGTTTTTGTGAGAGCATTGAGATCTGCCTGTTAGTCCATCGTCATCTTCCCACAATCCTCCTATATTCTCTTTTTTTACCTTTAGCATTAATATGCATTTTACTTTTGTGACAAAAATATTACAATGTTGTTGTTAAATATAGTCCATAAATGACATTAGTTATATTTTCCCATTTATCACCACATTCTTAACACTCTGTAGTAGCTCATTCTTGTATTTATATTATTAACCACAATCCTCATCTACTGCCAAAATCATTATTAAACATTTCCAATCTTATCCTCCAGCTGTCCTCCAACTAACATTAATCTTTCTAGACTACTGAATCCTGCCATATTCACTTCCATAAATCAACAGTGTTTGTTACATTCACTATAATGTGCTATCATCAAGTCCAACCATTGCCACATATTTACATTTGACCTTATTAAAATTCTACATACATCCAACTTTGTCTCACCCTTCTCATCCCACATTCCCACCAACCTATACCTCACAGTCTGACCCCATAAGTCTACTCATTTTATTTAGTTTATATCAGTGAGACCATACAATATTTGTCCTTTTGTGCCTGACTAATTTCACTCAACAAAATATTCTCAAGGTTCTTCCACGTGTCCTGTGCTTCCCCAATTAGTTTCTTCTTATAGCTGTATAATATCTCATCACATGAATATACCATATCTTGTTTAACCATTCATCAGTTGACAGACATTTAGGTTGTTTCCATCTTTTAGCAATTGTGAATAATAGTGCTATGAACATCAGTGTGGAACTATCTGTCCACATCCTTGCTTTCAGTTCTTCTGAATAAATTCTTAGAAGCAGAATTGCTGGATCATATGGCAGTTCTATATTTAATTTCCTGAGGGAATTTAATTGTCCTCCACAGAGCATGCACCATTTTACACTCCACCAATAGTGAAGGAGTGTTCCAATTTCTCCACATCCTCTCCAGCACTTGTAATTTTCTATTTTTTAAAAAATAATGGCCATTCTGTATGCTGTGAGATGATATCTCATTGCCACTTTGATCTGCATTTCCTTAACTGCAAATGATATCAAATATCTTTTCATGTGTCTTTTGGCCATTTGTATTTCCACTTTTGAAAAATGTCTATTCAATTCTTTTGCCCATTTTCTAAATTGGGTTGCCTGTCATTTTGTTGTTAAGGTGTGTGACCTCTTTGTAACATGGAGATCAATCTCTTATCAGAGACATGGTTTCGAAAGTTTTTTTTTTTACCATTGAATAAGCCACTTTTGTGCTCTCTTGACAGTCTTTTGAAGAACAAAAGTATTTAATTTTGAGGCAGTCCCATTTATCTATTTTTCCTTTTGTTGCTTATGCTTTGGGAATACAGTCCAAGAAACCACAAGCAACCACAAGATCTTGAAGATGTTTCCTTACATTTTCTTCTAGGAGTTTTATGATTCTAGGTTTTATATTTAGGTCCTTGGTCCATTTTGAATTGATTTTTGTACAAGGTATGAGATAAGGGTCCTTTTTCTTTATCTTTTTTAGATATGGTGTATTAGTTAGGGTTCTCTAGGGAAACAGAATCAGATATCTGTAAATAGTTTGAGATTTTATAAAATTGTCTCATGTGACTACAGAGATGCACAAGTCCAAATTCCATAGGTCAGGCTACAAGCCTGGGAATCCAATGAATGTCCTCACTGAATTCCCTAGGAGACACTGGCTATCTGAAGTAGAGATAGGAATCATTGAAGTCATTTCTCCTTTAAAGCCTTCAACTGATTGGATAAGATGGTAATCTCCTCAGTTGATTGTACATGTAACCAGCCATCTATGCTATCAACTCACTGATGATTAAAGTCCATGAAATTTCCTTGTGTTACAATTAGCTCAGTTCTTGCTTAAGCAAACAACTGGACATCATTACCTGGCTGAGTTGACACATTAGCCTAAACATCACATATGAATATTCAGTTTTCATAGCACCATTTGTTGAATAAGCTGTTCTGACCCAGCTGAGTGGTTTTAAACCTTGTCAAAAATCACTTGGCCAAACATTTATGTAAACAAATGCACATATATGCATATGTATTTATATATCATTTTACAAATAAAAAAAAAAAAATCACTTGGCCATACATATGAGGGTCTATTTCTGGACTATCTATTATATCCCATTGGTCAATCTACGTTTATGTCAGTAACAGGCTGTTTTTCCTGCTGTAGCAAGATAAGATGCATTCAAGTCTGGAAGTGAGAGTCTTCCAATTTTATTCTTTTTAAAGGTATTTTTGGCTATTTGGGGACACTTACACTTCCAGATAAATTTGATAATTGTCTTTTCTAATTCTACAAAATAGGATATTGGAATTTTTTTTTTATCAGAATTGAATTAAATCTGTAGATCAGTTTGGGTGGAATTGACATCTCAATGATATTTAATATTCCAATTCATGAACAAGAAATATCCTTCCATTCATTTAGACAATCATTGGTTTCTTTTTACAATATTTTATAGTTTTCTGAATACATGTCCTTTATGTCCTTGGTTAAATTTATTCCTAAATGTTTGATTCTTTCAGTTGCTATTGTAAATGGAATTTTTCTGAATTCCTCCTCAGACTGCTCATCAGAAGTGTACAGAAATGCTATTGATTTTTGCATATTAATCTTCTATCCTGCTGCTTTGCTGAAATCATCTATAAGTTTTAACAGTAGATTTGTTATGGATTTTCAGGATTTTCTAAGTATAAGATTGTATCACCAGTGAAAAACAAAAGTATTATCTCTTCCTTTCCTATTAGATTGCCTTTTATTTCTTTATCTAGCTTAATTGCTCTAACTAGAAATTCTAGCACCTTATTGAATAACAGTGGGGAGACTGGGCATCCTTGTCTTGTTCCTGATCTCAGTGGGAAAGCTTTCAGTCTTTCACTGAGTACAATGTTAGCTGTGGATATTTCATATATGCACTTTATCATATTGAGAAAGTTTCCTTCTATTCCTATCTTTCAGAGTGTTCACTTTTTTTTTTTTTCTCAAGAAAGGGTGTTGTATTTTGTCAAATGCCTATTCTGCACCAATTGAAATAGTCATGTGATTTTTCTTCTTCAATTTACTAATGTGTTGTATTACACTGATTGATTTTCTTATGTTGAACCACCTTTGCATACCTGGGACAAAGTCCATTTGATTGTGATGTACAATTTTTTTTATGTGCTATTGGATTCAGTTAGCAAATATTTTCTTGAGGATTTTTGCATCTATATTCATTAAAGAAATTGGTCTGTATTTTCTTTTTTCCTAATAACTTTATTTGGCTTTGGTATAAGGGTGATGTTAGCTTCAGAGAATGAGTTTGGTAGCTTTCCTTCCTGTTCAATTGTTTGGAAGAGTTTGAGCAAGTTTGGTATTAGATCTTCTTTAAATGATTAGTAGAATTCACCTGTGAAGCCATCTGGTCATGGACTTTATATTTTGTGGAGGTTTTTGATGACTGTTTCTACTTTTTTACTTGTGATTGGTTTGTTGATGTGTTCTATTTCTTCTAGGGTCAGTGTGGTTTGTTCATGTGTTTCCAGAAATTTGTCCATTTCATGAATGTTGTCTTGTGTGTTAGCATACAGTTGTTCATACTATCCTCTTATGATCACTTTTATTTCTGATGGGCAGTGGTCATGTCACCCTTCTCATTTCTGATTTTATTTATTTGGATCTACTCTCATTTTATTTGTTAATCTAGCTAAGGGTTTATTAATTTTGTTGATCTTCTCAAAGAATGAACTTTTAGTTCTGTTGATTTTCTCTTTTTTTTTTCTCCATTTCATTTATTTCTTCTCTAATCTTTATTATTTCTCTCCTTCTGTTTGCTTTTGGATTTGTTTGCAGTTCTTTTTCTAGTTACTCCAGGTGTGCAGTTAGGTCTTTGACTTTAGTTCTTTCTTCTTTTTTAATATAAGCATTGAGGGCTATAAATTTCCCTCTCAGTACTGCCTTTGCTATATCCCATAAGTTTTGGTATGTTGTTTTCCTGTTTTCTTTTGTCTTGATGTATTTACTGATTTCTCTTGCAATTTTTTCTTTGATCCAGTGATTATTTGAGTGTATTGTTTAATCTCTATATGTTTATGAATTTTTCCTTTTTCTGCCTGTTATTAATTTCCAACTTTATTCCATTATGATCAGAGAAAATGTTTTGTATAATTTCAATGTTTTAAAAGCTATTGAGATCTGACTTTTGTCCCAACATATGGTCTATCCTGGAGAAAGATCCATAAACACTTGAAGAGAATGTATATCCTGCTATTTTGGGGTGTAATGCTCTATAAATGTCTATTAGTTCTTGTTCATTTTTCATAGCATTCAAGCTCTCAGTCTCCTTATTTATCTTATGCCCAGATGTTCTATCTAATGCTGAGAGTGGAGTGTTGAAGTCTCCAACTATTATTGTACAGATGTCTATTTCTCCCTTCAGTTTTGCCAGTGTGTGTCTCATGTATTTTAGGGCATCTAAGTTAGGTGCATAAATCTTTATTATTCTTATTTCTTCTTGGTGAATTTCCCTTTTATTAATATATAGTAAATGTCTTCATCTTTTATAATAGTTTTGCATTTCATATCTATTTTATCCAATATTAGTATCACTACACGTGCCCTTTTAAAATTACATTAACATTGAATATCTTTTTCCAACCTTCACTTTCAGCCTGACTGTGTCCTTGCATCTCTTGTAGGCAACAAATAGATGTCTCATGCTTTTCATCCATTCTATCAGTCTATGTATTTTAATTGGAGAGTTCAATCCATTAACATTCAGTGTTACTGCTATAAAGGCATTACTTACTTTGTCCATTTTATACCTTGGCTTTCTGTTTTCATCTTTTACTATTGTCTTTCTTTTAACACTTTTATTTCTCTTACTTATGTACTTCATTTCTACACTCTTCTCCAGGGCTCTCACCCTTGTCTTTTCCTTTCAGTCTGTAACACACACTTTAATATCTCTTGTAAATTAGGTCTCTTGGTAACATACTCTCTCATTTTTTGTTTGTCTGTAAAGACTTTAGACTCACCTTCATTTCTGAAGGATAGTTTTGCGAGATAAAGCATTCTTGAATGGCAGTTTTTCTCTTTCAGTACATTAAATATATTGTACCACTGCATTCTCACCTCCTTTGTTTTTGATGAGAGATCAGCCCTTAGCCTTATTGAGGCTCTCTTGTAATTAATACATTGCTTTCTTCTTGGCCTTTGACAATCTCAGTAGTAGATGTCTTGGAGTTGATGTATTCTGATTTATTCTGTTTGGGGTACGTTTTCCTTTTTGAATATTGATGTCCATGTCTTTCATACAGGGTTGGAAAATTTTCCTCAAATATTATTTCTACCCCTTTTCCATTCTCTTCTTCTTTTGGGACACTGATAACATGTATATCATTAAATTCCTTGAGACCCTGTTTGATTTTTTGTATTCTTTTCTCTGTCCTCTTATCTTTTCGTGTTCAAATGTTCTGTCTCTGTATTCACTTATTTGTACCTCCAACATTTCAAATCTGCAGTCATATGCCTCTAATTTTTTTTTTTTTTTTTTGGTATTGGGCACTGGGGGTTGAACTCAGGACCTCATGTGTGGAAAGCTGGTGCTCAACCACTGAGCAACATTGACTTCATTAGTTTTGCTTGATGTTTGTTTGTGTTTTTTTCAGAGGACACCGGGAACCAAATCCAGGACCTCCCATGTGGGAGGTGGTCACTCAACTGCTTGATCCACATCCACACCCCTTCTAATGTTTTTTTTTTTTAATTGACTTTATTTTTCTTTTTTGGTGTACAGTTCTAAGAGTCCACCCCCCCTCCCCCGCTTGCTGTCTGTGTCCATTCCCTGGGTGATCTTCTGTGTCTGTTTCTTGCCTTCTCTTCTCATTTTTCTCCTCCTGGCTTCACCAGGTTTTGATCCTAGGGACCTCTGATGTGAGAGACAGGCACCTTGTCACTTGTGTCACCTCAGTCCCTGGTTTCTGGTGCATCTTGCCTTGGCTCTCTCCTGCATCTTTCTTTTGTTATATCATCATCTTGCTGCATGGCTTGCTGAGCACGGGCCTGGCTCACCTGCTTGCCTTTTTATTTTACCAGTATGTCCCAGGGATCGAACCCGGATCCTTCCATGTGGTAGACAGATGCCCAACCACTTGAGCAACATCTGCTTCCCTCAAATGTATTTTTAATCTCATCCATTGTGTCTTTGATTCCCATAAGTACTGTTACTCTTTTTTTTTGGCCAGCATTCAAATTGTTCTTTATGCTCACACAGTGTCATTTTAATATCCTTTATCTCTTTAGTCATATTTTCCTTCATCTCCTCAAATTGATTAAGGAGGTTTGTGTGAACATCATTTATTAGGTGTCTTAAATCCTGAATCTCATCTAGATTCTTTGTTCCTTTGACTGGGCTATATCTTCCTGTTTCTTAGTATGGATTATTATCTTTTGTTGATAATTAGGCATCTGTTTATGTTTGTGATTTTTCTCTTTTGATTGATTCCTCTCTCTTTCCTAGTGGTTTTATTTCACAGATTTTCTTTGAATTATAGTTTAATTTTTTCTAAAACTTTAATATTGTCCTGTTTATGTAGCCTAAGCAGGGGCAGGGTGACACGAATGTGGCCTGAACAGGTCTACTGTGCCTGGGAAAGAATCAGGAGGGCGAGTGATCCAAAATGGCATTGGAGTAGCTCAGGCAGGGTGCAGTTCTCTTGCAAAATAGAGGAGAAGGTGTAGAAGTCATCCAAGGGAACCTCTTTGGGGACCCCTACAGAACAGGAGAGTGCTGCATGCATTATCTGGAGAGCATGGGGATGAAGAGACTTTTTTAAAAAATTATTTTGCCTGTTAGTATCTAGAGAAGCTGGAATGCTCATGCTCTCATTAAATAAGTACGATCCTTTGATACATCTTTGGAACACTTTGAAGGTATTCAAACAAATGAGTCAGGACACTATGTTATTTTGTTTTCCAGCTGCCAACAAAAAACATACAATGGGTTGGCTAAGAATAGGAATTTATTGGCATGGTTTCAGAAGCTACAAACTTGCTTCCTCCTGGGGTTGGTATCTTCTGGATGGCTAGCAATTTTTGGAGTTCCTTGGCTTTTGTCACGTGGCAATGAACATGGCAGCATCTTCTCCTTTCTCTTCCAGGTTCCATTGACTACCAGTTTCTGGCTGCTCCCTGGCCCCCTGAGGCTTCTCTTTTTTCATGTCCAGTATCTTTTGATTTTAAGGACTTTAGCCATATTGGATTAAATCCCACCTTCTTTCAGTGTGGGCCAACTTTAACTAATGACATCTTCAAAAGTCTTATTTACAAATGAGTTCAAACCCACAAAACCAGGGGTTGGGACTTGAACACGTCTTTCGTGGGGAACATGATTTAATCCCCAAAGCTATGTATTATAATGGAAAGGCTCTGAAGATTTATTAATTGAAACAAAAAGTTACTGAATAATGAGATTAATGAGTTCAGTTGTATATCAATACATTAAGAAAAGGGGGAAAATCTGGAAGTATGTAGGTGGAACTTTACTTAACAATTATTCTCATACTATTAGGGAGTATATGTATATAGAGAAATCAAATAATGTGTGTTTTATTTATATAATTTAAGAATTGATATAAAATAATTATTATTCAGGGTACCCTCTATATATTTACCTTTTCCACCTATGGTAAATAAATCATAGGCATTCAAATAGTGTTGTATTTTTAAATCACATCTTCAATTTTCAAAATATGTCATTGAATTTGACCTCTTTTAACAATGACTTATTCTAGAGGCATAAAACAGAGACGTTAAAATTGTGTGCAATTTCCAGAGTTATTACATCTAGTAATATTTCTGTATCTAGGCTTAGATATGTGTAGGAAGAAAACAAATCACTTTCTTTGTTTTAAGTCAGTAAGGTAGAATAGATCTTGAAATCAGCAAATTTAACAAGGTTTATGGGAACATAAAGGTCAAGGACACATCCCTGGTGTACTGTACTTTGGTAGGTGTGGTAATTTTTATGAACTTAAGAAAAGTGCCCTAAGTCTTAAGTGACTCTTTGAGAATATTTTTCCCCAGAGATTGTTAATTTTTTGAAATGGAGAAAATTTCTTTGAGAGTACGCTATTACCAGTGGCAGCTTGAAGAGCAATTCACATTTAAATAGCTGTTTCATAGCCTCTCTTCCTTTACCAGCTGCATGATCCTGAAAGACTAATGTGTACCCAGGAAGGAGACTGGTATTATAACAGTCACAACGCTAATGCACTTTGAATGCTGTGTCTGATATTTTTATTGAGATGTCGTCACTTATTACATGGGCTAGCTAAAAATATAACCGGAGATGGGAGAGAGCAAATGTTGTTTCTATTAAAATTCATTTTTTCTTCATTACACCCATATTTTATCATTCAGAATACCAAATATAACTAAGTCAATGTTACCCACCTTTAAATGCACAATATGATGATTTAATCTTCAGCATATTAGAATTCTAAGATTTTGTTTAAACATGCATGCTCTGTCATTGACTTGGACAATTTACATGATTAAATGCATATAGAATTTACAGTATATCCTAAATGCAATATTTTTTAAAGCAGAGCTATAATTTCAAAAAGGAATTTTTATTTGTTAGTTTGAACCTTATGAAATTGATTTTGGTAGGTAAAAAAAATGTTCAGATATCAACAAATTCATGAGGATGAACCCTGTAGCCGTTTGGCAGTTTGATGTAATTATGAATTCCAAAAATATATATTGGATTATGCTTGTAAACTGGTCTGTTAATCTGGGCATGATTAAGTTATGATTAGGGCGTTAACTGGGCCACGTCAATAGGGCATTGAGCCCCACTCCTTGGTGGGTGGGGTCTCCAAGATAAAAGACACAGCAAAGGACAGTGTTGGAGAAGTTTTGATGTTGGAGTCTTGAGCTGGAGCCTTGGGAAGTAAGAGAGCTTGGTCGTGAGGAAGGAGAGAAGGCTCTGGGATAGAGACAAGCCATTCACCTGATAGTCTACAGCTGACCTTGTGGAAGAAACAGGAGCTAAGCCCGGAGAGAGATGGAGCCCTGAGAAGAGAGAAACCTAAGAAGCCTGAACCCTGGCAAACGTCGGCAGCTGCCCTGCTCCAACACGTAGCAACAGACTTTGGTGAGGGAAGAAACTTATGCTTTATGGCCCAATAACTGTAAGCTTCTACCCCAAATAAATACCCTTTATAAAGACCACCGCCCTCTGGTATTTTGCATCAGCACCCCTTTGGCTATTACAAACCCCTAGAAATTGAGCTCCTTATTAGAAATATTTGAGTGTACAGACAAGTTTTGACCTTCCACTTTCCTTTAGCACAATAAAGTTGTGGAACCTGGGGAGAGTGTATTGAATGCTTGAACTTGAGCCTCACAAAGTCGAGTTCCTTTGCAAATTGCCTTGATGGGACTTACTTCAATTATCATATTTATTAATTAATTCCAGATATAATCAAGTTAAGTTAGTTATTAAACTCAATAAACTAGATAAGACTTGAGAAATCCCTGAAAATTATTTAGCTTTTGATTTTAAAATAATGCAGTTTAAATTTCTAGCCCCAAATACTTCAAGACTATTTTCTTAAAAGGCATAAACCACCTTCCTTTCTGAAAGAAGAAGACCTTTATGCAGTAACTCTTTCCTCCAATGCTACCTTTGTCTTCTTTTCTTCCAGGCCTTCTCCTGCTCCTTAACTAAGGTCTTGCTAATTCAAACAACTGAGTATGTTTTTTTTTTGACCTTTGCACATTGATCTTTACTTTAATGACACTTCTATTGAATTTTAAAAATTTGTATGATTTGCTTTCATTCCACAACTGACTCCTTGAAGAAAAGGCTGGGCTTAAAATGGTTTTAAGTGTTATATGTATTTTCATGGACATAAATACATCAGAATTGCATATAAACTGATACATATATATGTATACACACACACACATATATATGCATAATTGGTTTCAAATATTTTTCATTGACTAATTATTTTGTTATTGTAAACACATAATCTTCTGGTAATATGCCCATCAAACTATAACAAAAATATTGCGATTCCTCAGCTTTCCAATTTCTTTCACTCTTCTACCTGGTCCCCCAATCCATTCCAAGTTTCTCTCCTCCCCTTCCCTATTATTGCTCAACAGGGAAGAAGGAAGATTCTGTTTATCCACTATTTCTTTTCTATCTTACTTTTGCTGCTTTTATAACTTTTAGAGTTAAGGGAGAGATGATCCTTAAGAACCCTCTTTTGATTTGCAAGTGGAGGTCGCTCAGCTCATATCTATATCTCTTACTCTGCTGACTTTAATAAACTTTCTTTGTTTCTCTTGCCTTTTCTTTAATGTGTATTGATTGGGCAGGAAAGTAATAATCATGGGGCCAAATCTTCCCTCCTTTAGTAAGCCCTTGAGTAGGTGTATTAGTCAGCCAAAGGGGTGCTAATGTGAAATACCAAAAATGGGTTGGTCTTTATAAAGGGTATTTATTTGGGGTAGAAGTCCACAGATACCAGGCCATAACGCATTAAGTTTCTTCTCTCACCACAGTCCATTGCCACGTGTTAGAGCAAGATAGCTGCTGGCATTTGCCAGAGTTCAGGCTTCAGGGGTTACTCTCTTCCCGGGGCTGTGTTTCTCTCCGGGCTTAGCTCCTGTTTCCTCCACAAGGTCAGCTGTAGACGATCAGGCTCACTTCTCTTCTCCTGGGGCCTTCTTTCCAACATCAAAACTGCTTCTCAAAAAACTGCCTCTTCTGTCCTTTGCCTTGCCTTTTATATTCAATTCCCCCACCCACCAAGGGGTGGCCCAGTCAATGCCCTAATCATAACTTAATCATGCCCAGATTAACAGATCAGTTTACAAACATGATCCAATTATATTTTTGGAATTCATAATTCAATCAAATTGCCAGACGGCTACAGTAGGTGTCTCTTAGCTCCTTTGTATCATCTCTAGAATTTTTAGATCCGTATGCTTATTGTTTGAACTTAGCTGAAATTTTGAGAAAAATGGGGACATTTCCAATATATATTCTGATATATATTAATGTGTTATATCTCTCAATAAAGCAACATAAAAAAGATTAACAAAGAAAAATTCCACAGATTAATATTTACTTCTCATTGTATCAGGCTATAACATTTAACCCTACTAGAGAACTAGATTTCCTCTTTTTTTCCCCCAAATTTCAACTTTTTTTTTTTACTAGCTTCAACATTTTGTCCCTAGTGTTATTTGAAAATTAGTTCTCTGGATTTGTTGATGATTTAGAAGTTTTAAAGTTTTAAATAGAACCCAATTGAAATCCATTCCTTTAACACTTCAGTTCCACTGTGTCAGATACTGTAGGTAGTATGTATTTTTCAGATGAATTATCTGAAAGAGCTTATCCGTGCATATAGCTTTACCTCTGCAAAGATGATGAGGACTCTCACATCTTTACCTTCAACCTGGGTCTCTTTCTTGAGCTTCAAATCCTTCTATTGAACCACCTATGGATCTTTCCTCTTGAGGAGGCTAGAAGGGGCCTGTAACTCCCTGCCTCTTTTCTCCAGATGTAGAGTCATTGATGACTTTGACTACCTGTCCTTTAAAACCTATTCACTGTCAAGACTACGTATTGCTTATTATTAATTTATAATTTATGAGATGCAACTAGGTAGAGAATAGAAGTTAGTTATGTAGTACCTTTTCCCCAGAATGATTAACCAAATGAAAACAAAATAAAATAAAAATCTTAGAAGCCACAAATGTGAACAGTGTTGTCTACCCCTTATTCACATATTGTCTGTGCTTTTCTATTACACCAATACCAAAATGTGCCCATTTAGGAAAAAGTCAACAGAAATCATAGGTTCAAGTGCTTTTCCAAAGATATGTTGCATCTGCACCTGGACTTTGCTTATATCCATTAGTGTTAGATCATATCTCTGATTCCGGTGAGTCTGCTTTTACAAATACAATACATTATTCTGCATGTACCTTAT